>JAODAL010044775.1:0-32556 GCA_025379985.1 Phyllomedusa bahiana | reverse complement strand
TCTTTCCCTTTATACTAAAAAATCTAAAAATCGGGCAAATTTCTCACGCTGACTCATGCTGTATGATAAATGGCACATCCTTAGACACTGTTGTTTATTCTTTACAACCTATTAGCTAACATAGTTTACACCAAAAGGGTCTGAAAATGTTGGTGCATTTTTGGCACGATGATGCATATCAAGTCATGTCCCATTTCTGTGAAGCTCCACCACCTTGTCAAGTGAGATGAATAAGTATCTAAAAAGTTTCTAAGGCTAGGTTCACGTGGGGTAAAAGTATGCTTAATCATGTGCATCTTTATCCACTTTTGTATGGATTTTTACATTTTAAGGCTATGTCTGCACAGCAGAGGTTTCCCGTCATATTTTCAGTGGTTTTAGTATTTTGAAACCTCTGAAAATCTGACAGAAAAAACGTTCGCTTAGACTTTAATACAAAAAATAACCGGTTGTCTACACAGGTCGTTTTTTTTTTCAGCTTGTTTTTGGGTGCCGGTGGTTTTAGAAACATGTAAAATCCGACAAAATCCAGCAGAAAATTTACTGTTTAAGTCTATGTAAACTGCCGGGTGGTTTTGGGACATTTTTTCTGCATTTTGTGGCGCGAGTTTTGGATGGTTCTGGAGAAAAAATGCCCAGGTGCTTAAACGAGGTATATGAATTGTGCATACATTAAAAACTGCCGGAAAACCGTCCAAAAATCCTGCCCAAAAACTTATTGGAAACCCAGCTACTTTGGACAAAAGACTGACAAAATACTCAGGTTCAAAGTTGTTTTTAGGTTTTGGTTTTCAACAAGTTTTTTGTCCCATGCTGTGTAGACCTAGCCGAATACCTGCATCAAATATGTGTTAAAAAATAAAATACACATACAATTTCTGTACTTTTTGCAGTCCCCTTTGTGTCTCTATTGTAAAATTAATTATGTAAAACATGTTTTTATGCAACAAGAAGTGACATGCACAATGAAATTTAGTATAATTAAAAAAAAATACAAACCAACATGAAGACATGTCCTTCAAATGTGTACAACAGGATATATAAGGTACAGGATAAATATTTTATACAAGGAGGTCGGATCATACACCACAAATATTGTAAAAGAGGGACAAGCGAATTCCTATACTACAGCATGATAGGTAGAACTATATATCCAAGTGAAGTCTTGGGAAAAAGCTAGTTGGATAATTCAGCAATAAGGAACATTGATAGATATCAACTCCAATATCATTTGTAATTACATAGGCATCCCATAGAGACCAAACAGAGTTAAAGGGGTTGTCTCACTACATTGATTCATCTTACCTCAGTCATGTTTTCTTGGTTTCATTTTGAATTCAGGGGCGTGTTTACTGGCTTATACTGGGCTGCAGTAGAAGCCAGGTCTGTAGCTATAGCAACCAGTGCTGGTAGCTTGTCATGAAAGATTGACCAGGTCTGTAGCTATAGCGACCTTAGGAGCTGATGCATACAAGAGGGGATATCTCAGAATAGGTAGGATACTGTTATTGTATCTATTTTGCAAAGTGACTTGTTTTTGCAAGATCTTTAACATAAAGAGCAATCCTTATATCTTTAATTCATCAGAATACAATGGTTAACATCAGAGGATCTCTGCGCAACCAGTAGGAGAAAATAATTTTTGCATTTTTGTAATGTAAAACAAGTATTTAAAAGTACATTTTATGCATCAGGCTGTGAGTGGTTCTATTGCAGTGATTAGCATATCAGCTATTCCTAGCTGAGATGACTCCTGTAGGTTTAATCCATAAAGTAAATTTTTTTTCTGGGATTGCAAAAAAAGTGAAAGCGGTCCAAGGGAGGTTTCCGGGATACAGCAAAGTCACGGAAAAGAACACGACTCAACACCGGCTCAACAACAGGTTTTTTACTGAATTTTCGGAACAAATAGTGAACAGACCCCTCCACACAAAGTTTTACAAATAATATCTTGGGCCCTGTGCTGCACAACGCGCCGCCTGGAGTGTTCCCCTTGGATGCCGGTAACTTACCAACCCTAGGGTTGGAAAGGCCGATAAACCCTTACCTTTTAATACCGTAAGCACCAAAGGGGAAAAATTGTGTGTGGTGGGGTTGAGGGGGGCCCCGGTACAGCACATTTTTTAAAACTTAGTGATTTACCCATTTCCCCCACAAAAACAATGTGACACTAAACTTTTTACAGGTGAAAAAGGTTCAATTTGGTAACCTGTCTTGCAAGTTTTTTTCAAGTTTCCTGAACGGAAGGGGTAGTTGGGTAACCTCCTTTGGCCTGTAACTGAACCCAACCTAACTAAAAAATAGTGCAGGCCTTCCCACAGTTCTGGCCGTGGGGGTGCACGCATCCCCTAGGTACCTTTTCAGATGGCCGGGAAAAATTCCCGTTTGGGGAGATCCTTGTGGATGGGGTGGATGGTTTGGCTGCAGAGGTCTCTCTGTCCGGGGGGCTTGTCCTTTTGTCCGGGGTCTTTCGGGGAACGACGTCTGTGTAGGAGTCAGGCCTTCTAAGTTATGGGACACACCAGTTCCCAAGACTGGCAGGTTCTGGGAAAGCTGGATCGTTTTCTGGATCTGCTACTCGTGTCCTGCCTGCTTGCAGCTTTGCTCTCTCGGTTTTTAGTCCTTTTTCCAAAATGGCCCCGACGCCATGGAAGTGTTATAAACATTTGTGCCTTCATTTGCATATCTCAGAAACAGAAATGACGGGGCATACTTGTGCCAAACTGCAGAATACAATTAAATACTTATACAAAAGTGTAATACATAGGACTGTTACTTGTCGAACATATGCGGTTGGTCACACTATCTTACACAAGTGCTTTTCAGAAGTAAGTATTCTAATCTTGTTAGAGATAAAGCTTCTCATGTATGCAGACTGTCAAGGTCTAAGACTTTCTTTGTTGGCTGTAACGACCAATCAGAGTCTCCCTTTCATTTTTTCAGAGCACTATATGACATGAAAGGGGAGCTCTGATTGGTTGCTATGAGCTCTGATTGGTTGCTATGGGCAACAAAGAAAGTCTTTCACCTAGACAGTTTTCATATATGAGGTCCAAAGTCTCTGATCTCCTGCTCCGTGCGACCATGGTGACGTCACTCCCAGCTCTTTGTCTAATCGGGAAGGAAGATACTGATAGTAACTTCAAGACACTTTTGACCAGGGCAATATCAAAAGAGCAATGTATTTAGAAAAAGTTTCAATTACCTGTCCCTGCATGTTGAAAGCTAATCAATGTAGTTAGAAAACCCCTGTAAGATCTGAATTAACAACAGGCCTATAACTTGGATTTAAAACATTAGTGCACTTAAAGGGGTTGTCTCAATAAAAGGATTGCTTTTTTTGTTAAAGATCTTGCAAAAACAAGGTCAAACTTTAAACATTTTGTTGTCCATCTAGCAGTGTTCATTCCTATTCCTAGATATCCCTCTTGTTTGGACTGCATCAGCTCCTCAGGTCACGATAGCTACAGACCCGTTTGATCTCACCTGATAGGCTGTCAGCACTGGTCGCTATAGCTACAGACCTGGCTTCTAGTGCAGCTTAGTAGAAGCCAGCAAACACACCCCTGAATTCAAAATGAAACCAAGAAAACAGAACTGAGGTATGATGAATCAATGTAGTGAGACAACCCCTTTAATTATCTTAGCTAGGTCTTTTACAATCTCTATTTACTAACTACCACATTTTCTCAATCATTCTCCTATACCTTGCCCCATTTCCTCTGCCCCCTTGCCATTTCTACTGCCACTACAAAATTTCAAGAATATTTTCTGAAAGATCAATAAAATATCTTTATTATTGCAAAATAAGTTATGTTTATGGAGCTAGCAATGTTTATTGAGCTAAAACATGCATGATTGATATGGTTACCGGGTGAGAATGCAATATGACTGTTTAGGACTATGCTGAAATATTACAATGTAGTAACATACCATTTTCAATAGTAAAAAATGGTTAAGTACTGGAAACATCTGGTGCATTCATGACAGAAAGGCTTCCTTCCCTACCCTCCAGTTATCTTTTGCATTAGCAACTGACCAATGCATGTATACATAGTAGTCTGTCAGCAGGTAGATAAGTAGAAAAGTAGCAGGGAATTGCTTCCCTTGGAACCCTACTTGGACCAGCGGCCGGATCTGGAATAAAAATCTGCCCTGGCACTAAGCCCCAGCAGCCACATACAATATCCCCTTACAAAATGTCCACTTGTTCTCGCACCTCGCACACTGTCTACAAATAAACTACACAATATAAAGGTGCTGTTCACACGGAGGCCCTTTTTGGTGCATTTTTTATGTGTTTTTGGTGCGTTTTTGTGCAGAAAGGCAAGAGCAGTTTAATGCTGGGGACTTTTCGTGCAACATGTTAAGAATAAAAAGCAATCAACAACATAAAAATATGCAGCCCCCACTCAAAACGCCCGTCGTGACAATAGCCCCACCTAACTTCACATACACTAAGAAAGTACTACAGTGTCTTGCAGATGAAACCCCCTCCTCACAGAGTCAGGGTGGGCACTTGTTTACAAATCATGGGACAAGCCCAACACTGGGACACTACATAAGCACAACATAACCTACAACCAATAACATCCCAGTAGTAAGGTACCATTCATGAATACAGCAGTGATTTAACACAGAAGTAAAAGAAGATACTCACAAGAGACGTAATCTCGGATGGGAGTTGTTCCTCATTCTCCTTTTCTTCTTCGCGGCACAAACCTCCTGACGTCTTTTAATGATGAGTCCATTCCCTTCCATTTTTCTTTCTCCTGTCCGGTACAGCAGCAACTGTCTTCATTCTAGTGGTCTCTACTCGTCCCTGTAGAATTTACCACAAATACATCTTTAGACTCCTATCTTTTACCAGCACTTTCATATCCAACTTCCCCCAAAACAGAGTATGTTAGACCCTAAAAAATTAGAAATTAAAAAAATGTCAGATAGTGGATGTAACTAGGTAGAACCCATTAGGCAGGCAGAGGCCCGAGTATGTAGGCAGGCAGGGCCTGTATGTAGGCAGGCAGGGCCAAGTATGTATGCAGCAGGGGCCAGTTTGCAGGCAGGCAGGGGACAGGTATGCAGGCAGGGAGGGACAATTATAGGCGACCAGAGGACAGTATATAGGCTAAGGGCAGGGACAGTGTAAGGCAGTCAGGGCTATTATAGGCGCCAAGGCAGTGTATAGGCTAGGCCAGTGCTCATTTATAGGAACCAGCGGCAGGGTTAGGTAGCCAGAGCAGGGGCTTCATATAGCCAGACGGCCAGGGTGTAGGTAGACAGGCAGGGTACTCAGTAGCAAGGGCAGGGCATTCATGTAGCCAGGGAACAGGGCATTCATTTAGACCAGACAGTGTATAGGTAGCGCAGGCTGGGTATCAGTAGCCAGGGCAGGGTTATAGGTAGCCAGGGCAGGTATAGGTAGCCAGGGCAGCGGTTTTAGGTAGCCACGGCAGGGGCATCATATAGCAGGCAGGGTAACAGTAGCCAGGCAGGGGTAACAGTAGCCAGGGCAGCAGGTAGGGTAAACAGTCAGCCAGGGCACGGGTATAGGTAGCCAGAAGGATATCATTAAGCCAGGGCGGGAGAATCAGTAGCAAGGGCAGGGCATTCATCATAGCAGACAGTATATAGGGTAGCCAAATCGGCAGGGTAATCCAGTAGTCAGGGCAGGGAATTCATATAGCCAGGCAGGGTATGGTAGCAGGCGGGGTATCAGTAGCCAGGGCAGGGCATTATATACGCCAGACAGTGTATAGGTAGCAGGCAGGGGTATCAGTAGCCAGGCAGGGGCTCATATAGCCAGGCAGGGTATAGGTAGCCAGGCAGGATATTCAGTAAAGCCAGGGAGGGTAATGATAGGTTAAGCCAGGGCAGGGTATAGGTCGCCGAGGGCAGGGGTACTAGGTAGCCAGAGGCAGGGCATAGGTAGCCAGGGCAGGGTCCAGGGTATTGGTAGCCAGGGCAGGGTATCTGTAGTCAGGGCAGGGCATCATATAGTCAGGGCAGGGTTATCACTTGTCAGGAGCAGGGCATCATATAGCCAGGGCAGGTATAGGTAGCCAGGGCCAGGGGCATCATATAGCACAGGGCAGGATTCGGTAGCCAGGGAAGGGATCATATCGCCAGGGCAGGGCTATCGGTAGCCAGGCAGGGCATATATTGCCAGGGCAGGGCATCATTTAGCCAGGGCTGGGCATCAGTTGCAGGGCAGGCATCATATAGCAGGGCGCAGGGCATCACTATTGACAGGCAGGGTATCAGTAGCCAGGTCAGTGCATATTCACTATAGACAGACAGTGTATTATAGGTAGCCAGCGCGAGGGTCAGGGTAGATCAGTAGCCAGGCAGGGCTTATATAGCCAGGCAGGGTTTAGGGTTGCCAGGCAGGGATATCGGTTGCCAGGGCAGGGTTAGGTAAGCTGGCAGTCGGTATAGGTAAGCCTGGGTAGGGCATAGGTAGCCAGGGTAGGGCATAGGTAGCCAGGGCAGTGGCATCTTATAGCCTGGCAGGGTGATCAGAAGTCCAGGGCCAGGGCATCATATAGCAAGGGCAGGGTTATGATCAGTCAGTCAGGGAAGGGCATCAAGTAGCCAGGCAGGGTATCGGTAGCCAGGGGCAGGGGCATCATATAGCCGGGCAGGGCCTCATGATAGCCTGGGCAGGGTTTAAGTAGCCAGGCAGGGCATCCATTATAGCCAGGGCAGGGCATCATATAGCCAGGGCAGGGTATCAGTTGCCAGGGCTGGGCATCAGTTGCCAGGGCAGGGCATCATATAGCCAGGGCAGGGGCAGTATATAGCAGGGGCAGGGGCAGTATATAGCAACGGGCAGGGTATCAGTAGCCAGGGCAGGGGCAGTAGTATATCATCCAGGGAAGGAGCAGTAATAGCAGGGGCAGGTGCAGTATATAGCCTAGGGCAGGGGCAGTTTATAGGCCAGGGAAGGGCAGTATATAGCCAGGGCAGGGCCAGGGAAGGTATATACGGCAAGGGCAAGAGGCAGTATATTAGCCAGGGCAGGGGCAGTATATGCCAGGAAGGGCTCTATTTAGGCAGGCCTGGGCAGGGGCAGTATATAGCCAGGGCAGGGCAGGGGCAGTATATAGCCTGGGCTAGGCGGCAGTATATAGCAAGGGGCAGGAGCAGGGGTTTAGATAAGCCAGGACAGGGGCATTATATAGCCAGGACAGGGCTATTATAGGACAGCCAGGGCAGGGGGACAGTATACGGCAAGCCAGGGCAGGGGGCCCAGTATAGGCAGCCAGGGCAGGGCAGTATATAGCCAGGGCAGGGGCAGTATATAGCAGGCGCAGGGCCTGGGGCAGTAGTATTAAGCCAGAGCCCAGGGGCAGTATAGGCAGCCAGGGCTGGGGGTTTAAGGCGAGAAGGGCAGGGCAGGGGCAGTATAGTATATAGCCAGGGCAGGGGCAGTATATAGCCAGGGCAGGGGCACAATAGGCAGCCAGGTGCAGGGGAAGTATAATGCAAGGGCAGGGCCAGGGGCAGTATATTGACCAGGGCAGGCAGTATAGGCAGCCAGGGCCATGGGGCAGCTATATAGCCGGGGGCAGGGGGCAGTATATAGCCATGGCAGGGGCAGTTTATTGGCTGCCAGGGCCGTAAGGGGCACTGTATATAGCCAGGGGGCAGGGGCAGTATATAAGCCAGGGCAGGGCAGGGGCACATCATATAGGCCAGGGCAGGGGAAGTATATCGCCAGGGCAGGCAGTATATAGCCAGGGAAGGGCAGGGGCCAGTATATAAGCCAGGGCAGGGCAGGGGCTGTATTGAGCCAGGGAAGGCGCAGTATATAGCCAGGGCCAGGGGCCAAGTAAGGCAAGCCAGGGCAGGGGCAGTATATGGCCAGGGCAGAAGTGCAGTATATAGCCAAGGGCAGGGGCAGTATAGTATATAGCCAGGTGCAGGTGGCGCGTATATAGCCAGAGGCAGGCGGTATCAGTAGCCAGGGCAGGGGCAGTATAGCGCAGCCAGGGCAGGCGGCAAGTATATAGGCCAGCGGAAGGGCAGTATATAGCACAGCGGCAGGGGGCAGTATAGGCAGGCCAGGGCTGGGGCATCAGGAGCAGTATATAGCCAGGGCAGGGGCCCCAGTATATCTGCAGGGCAGGGCAGGGGCTGTATTTAAGCCAGGGCAAAGGGGGGGCAGTATATAGCCAGGGGCCAGGCGGCAGATAGGCGCCAGGGCAGGGGCGTAATCATGCCAGCAGGGCAGGCGGCCGTATATAGCAGGGAAGGGGCAGTTATTTAGCAGGGCAGGGGCAGATAGGCAAAGCCTGGCGAGGGGCAGTATTTACGCCAGGGCTGAGGCTGAATATAGCCCAGGGCTAGGGGCAGTATGTAGCCAGGGCAGGGTAGGTGGCCAGTATATAGACCAGGGCAGCGGGCAGTATAGGCAGCCAGGGCAGGGGCAGTATATAGCCAGGGCAGGGCGGCACAGTTATATAGCCAGAGGCCCCCCAGGGCCCAGGGGCAGAGTATTAGCCAGGGCAGGGCGGCAGTTTTAGCCGGGCAGGGGCAGTAAGGCTGCCAGGGCCGAAAGGGGCAGTATTTAGCCAGGGCAGAGGCCTGTATATAGGCAAGGGCAGGGGGCAGTATATATAGCCAGGGCAGTGGTATCAGATAGCCAGGCTAGGGGCAGTATAGGACAGCCAGGGCAGGGGCAGTAGTATATATGCCAGGGCAGGGGCAGATATATTTAGCCGAGGGCTGGGGAAGTATTGGAAAAGCCAGGGCTGAGCAGGAGCAGTATTAGCCAGGGCAAGGGGCGTATATAAGCCAGGGCAGTGGCAGGGGCAGTATTAGAAGGGCAGGGAAGTATTATAGCCAGGGCAGGGGAGTATATAGCAGGGCAGGGCAGGGCATTATATAGCCAGGAACAGGGGGCTCATTATACGGCAGCCACGCGGCTGGGGCAGTATAGGAGCCAGGGCAATGGGGCAGTATAGGGCAGCAAGGGCCGACCCAGGGGGCCAGTTATATAGCCAGGGCAGGCGGCAGTATATAGCTGGGGCACGGGCCACAGGGGCAGTTTATAGCCAGGCATAGGGGCACCAGTATAGGCAGGCAAGGGCCAGGGGCAGTATAGGCAGCCAGGGCCAGCGGCAGAGGGGCAGTATATAGCCAGGGGCAGGGGCAGTAGTATTGAGCCAGGGGGGCAGGGGCCAGTACCTGTTATAGGCAGCCAGAGGCTAGGGGAGTATAAATGCCAGGGCCGGGCAGCAGGCGGCAGTTTATACCAGGGCTGGGGCAGTATATATCATTGGCAGGGGGCAGTATAGGCCATGCCAGGGCCTAAGGGCAGTATATGCCAGGGCCCCAGGGGCACGTAAATGTAAGTATATAGCCAGGGCCCTAAGGGACAGTATTTAGCCAGGGCAGGGCAGGGGCCAGTATATAGAAGGGCAGGGGCAGTATAGGCAGCAAGGGCAGGCGGCAGTAGTCCAGTATATAGCCCAGGGCAGGGCAGTATATAGCCAGGGCAGGGCCAGGGGCAGTATATAGCCAGGGCAGGACGGCAGTATAAATTATATAGCTAAGGGCAGGGGCAGTACTATAGACATGGGCAGGCGGCGGTATATAGCCAGGGCAGGGGCAGTTTAGGCAGCCAGGGGCAGGGGCGCTAGTATATACGCCAGGCGCAGAGGCAGTCATATAGCCCAGGGCAGGGGCTTTATATAGCCAGGGACCAGGGGCAAGTTATATAGCCAGGGCAGAAGGTATCAGTAGCAGGGCACTGGGGCTGTCAATAGGCAGCCAGAGGCAGGGCAGTAGTATATAGCCAGGGGCCTAGGGGCAGTATATAGCCAGGGCAGGGGCAGTATAGCCCGCCAGGGCAGGGCACGGCAGGAGCACGTATATAAGCCAGGGCTCCAGGCGCCAGTATTAGCCGGGGCTAGGGCAGTATAGGCAGCCCACGGGCCAAGGGGCATGTATATAGGTATATAGCCAGGGCAGGGCCAGAGGGGAAGTATATAGCCAGGGCAGGGGCAGTATATAGCCAGGGCACGGGGCCCGTTATAGGCCAGGCCAGCGGCCACCAGGGGCCAGTATATAGGTATATAGCCCAGGGAAGGGCGGAGGATGCAGGTATAGGCAGGCAGGGACAGAAGTAGACTGTAAAAAAAATTAAAAACGTAATACTCACCGGCTTTGTTCCAGTCTCCTCTCCACTCCGGAGCCGGTGGGCGCTCACTGCAGAGTGCGGGCCGCCGGAGGCAGGCGCGCGATGACGTCATTACATCGCGCGCCTGGCCCCGCTGCCTCCTGGGAGCTATAGAGACGGGATTCAGTACGATCCCTGCCCTTTGCTCAGCCTCGGCCGTGCTTGCACCCGCGCACTCGGTGCAGGCGGCGGGCCCGTGATGGATGCTTGGCCTGGGGGTCAGTGGACCCCCGGCGTGCCAGCCGTGTGGCCCGAGGGGCGGGCATGTTGGCCCCTTGCCACAGCGGGTCCGGTCGATGTTGCGACACATTTGCGGCCCCTTGTAGCGCACCACCAGCCGGCACTAGAGGGACCGCCGGGGGCGGGAACACCAGTCTCCCTCGGCGGGCGTTCCGAGCCGGCCCTGCGGCCCGGACCTAGCGGCCCGCCGCGGCAATAAATGCACGGCTTGCCATAATGGTCTGTACGGCCGCCGGCATGCTTGGACTCATAACTGTCCGAGACTACTGCTTGTATTTTTTTTAGATTACTGTGCCCTTGCCTTGCAGAGTTACCTGAGAAAGCTATGTCTATAGAGTCTAGGGAATGCTAAATGATGACATCCCAATTATCTGCAGAATTGTGAGTTCAGCAGTGAAAAACTATAGATCAGTATAGGATAATTAGGGAAAAGTAACTGAACTTTTAAATGATATATAAAACAAATAGGGGCCCACATTTACTATTCTTGTCTAAAAGTTAGCCAATATGAACTTAGTCACTCTAAACATTCACCAAATTTTGTACAGCAGGGCGCCCCTAGTGCAGAGTGTTTGGACAGATAATTCTTGGTCACGTGTTGCCATACAACATGGTTGATGTTACGCAAGTCAATAGGAGCAACTTCCAGAAGCTCTATCGGTGGTAGGTCCTCTGCAGCAGACTCTCTCTCTCCTTCTGACCTGCAGCCGCAAACGGGCTAGGACGTTAGACATGGGAAATATATTACGTGCTAAAAAGGAGGAACTGAAGAAAACACTGCGTCTAGCAGAGAAACACTGTACGTCACATATTTATTTTTATCTTCTGTCATGACCTAATTAAACTTCTGTTTGTTTTAAATAAGTAGTATTAAGCGCATTATAGACACTCATTTTGTTGGTGCATTTTAGCCACTTAATATATTTCCCATGCTGATAAATGTGGCGCATATTTAGACTTCTATGCCATTTTGAGTGCATTTTTGGAGTAGTGTGTCACATCATGTCCACTGTCCACAGTCTCTAAAACCCAAAATAAATGTGTCTACAACACCCTGTGCCAAAAATACGGATTTTACAATACGGTTCTACTATCTGCTTAAAGATGTCTCAATAACATAACTCCCTCTCCTTTATTCATGGTGGTCTGGGAAATATATCAGTGCGTTCTCCATTTACGAAACTGCCACTTTTAGCCAGGTCAGAGAAATGCTAACATAGGACAAAATAAATAAAAACATGATCATCCCATTATTTAACTATTGGTCAGCATGGAATATTGAGGGTACGTCCAAATGGCAGTGGTAAAGTGCCGGTCGGAGACTTTTTTTTTTTCTTTTTTAGAATCTGGACGGTACTTTTTATCGTCTTTCAAAAGTTTTGGGGGACAGTTTTGTCCGTGGTTTGCGGAAATTCCCATACCCCATAACCATTGAATTGCACACCTTCCACCCGAAAATCTGTGCATGCTCCAAGTTTTCGAAATGCCAGCGGCTAAAAATCCATTCAGTGTAGACTACTTTTTTATTTCTATGGGGATGGTTTCTTGTCAGTTTTCAGATGGTTTCCAAACCCACAAACCAACTGAAAATCCAGCCAATAAACCAAGCCATGAGGACGGACCCTAAATCTGTCAGGTACAACTTCCAGCCCAGACCAGGAGCTATGAGCAAGTTGTCAGGCTAAAAAATAGGTTCCCATTTACAATTTCTTAGAGTGTAATATTTGGATAGAACACAGTTTTTGAAAGTAATACAGAATATGCTTGAAAGGCTTTTGAGTCACATAATTCACACATAAATGCATTTTTTTTTTTTTTTTTGCCAGATTACAGTAACAGCAAACAAACATGTTATAGATATGTTTCTTTTGGAGCACTTACTTGGCATGATTGGAACACATGAACCCCTGATGTTTGGGAAGGATCCAATGCAGAGTCTGCTGGACAGTAAGTTTTTAAAGTCATAACTATTCAGAATGTCACTATAGGTGTGTTTACATCCTGTTCTCATAGACAAATCTATAAAAAGATATCTGCCAGCAGACCCATAGAAAGCAATAAAAGAAAATATTTACTTTTGCATCCATCTTCTTTGCTTTTCCTTTCTGTCCATTTTTTTTTGGGAGAATAAAGTAGTGACACCGTAGCATGTACTCTGAACAAAAAGGTTATAGCACAGATCCCTATTTATTTAAACTACTCGAAATTGACCCATAAACTTGTATCCATTCATATTCATTTTAAGCCTGTTAAATGGATACACTAAGCGATAAAATGTGATGTGAATCAACTTTATCTAGACCCTGAAACATCTGTCTACTCTAATACTGGTCTTGACAGTTCCATTCATTGTATCCACCATAAAAGCTCCGGTAAATGTTCCCCATAGACCCCAAAAACCTGAGGCAGGCCAGAGATGTGTCATTTTGACCTCTGTTATTATGGTATCTGTTGGGGTTGACTGTATAGAATAGCACAGGGGGCTGCACCTTTCCATTTAGCTGAATGCAATAAAAAGCATCTGAGGGGTACCCAAAAGAAACAGGAATCCTCTTCTGGTAAACAGGATGTTAGTTTTAAAAGCTTCTGCCACTAGGTAATTTCCGCGGAACCCTTCTAAGGCATTGATTCAGCAGACGTTTGGGGATGTATGTTTAGCGCGGGTTTTTTCAACAAGTTGTTCAATCTTACATCTGTTTTGTGATGGCCAATTCCTATGAATAATGCACATCTATGAATTTTAGTTTCCTCGTGGAGTTGATTGGGATTTCATTGGACATCAGACAAGTTGTAGCAAAACTCACCTGCTCATCCATGACTGGAGGGACATGCCATGCTTTGTAGAAACAATTAGAAGCTAACCCGGATTTGCTTTCTAGAGTCATAACTGGACTGGGAACTTGGCGATACAGGAGAAAAGTGACTGATTCTTCGCTGATTGGAATTCCAAGAAATCCCGGTCACCTACACAAGTTCATCCATAGTCTGATGGCAATCTTTAAGAATGGCTTTATGAATTTTTATCACATTTTCATCATTTCAGTTGATCATTGATAGACATTTCACCCCATCTAAAATGGAAGAACTCCTAAGCTTGTGTTTTACTCATGGCAGCTTTCTTGTAGGCTTTCTGTTGCATAACGACTGTTTCCACTCAGTGGCAGAACTATCACCACAGAGGGCCTGGCCAGCACATCCTGCCTCAGTACACCCGGGCCATCTGTCCTGAGCATTCAGAGGCATGTCCCATGGATTGAGTGCAAATGACCTAGAGCCCCGGGTCTGCCTGGTCAGTTTAACTGTGCATCCTTGGGAGGTGCAAACAGTTAAAGCTATTAGCGGAGCAGAGCGCCACCTGCGCCCTGCCTCACTATACAGTCTAGTAGGTCTAAGGCCTTAAGCTTTAGGCTATGTTCAAACGGCTTATTTCGGGGCGTATTTATGGACGTATTTACGTCCGCAAATACGTCCCGAAATACGTTTCAAATACGTGTCACAAAATGTGGCTCGTATTTCGGTCGAAAATACAATCCCCCTTCTTTACTATGGGGATTTATGTTGTGAAATATGCCTCAATAAGTGACAGGGGACTTAATTTTACGATCGTATTTACGGACGTATTTAAGCCCGCAAATACGTTGCGAAATTACGCCTCGTGTGAACGACGAGGCGTATTTTACATTGGAATCAATGCTCATCTAATTGTTCATTATTTGAAACGTAGTTCGGGACGTATTTGCGGACGTAATTACGTCCGTAAATATGCCCCGAAATAAGCCGTGTGAACATAGCCTTAGACCTACAGAAGTTGACCCCTAGTGCTGACACAGGTGGCACGTTAACGTCACCTCATCACACCACCTATGCTGGGCTTCACATAGAAAAGCCGGTCTACTGTTTATTGGAGGAGAGGTGAGTACAGTGGGGAAAATAAGTATTTGATACTCTGGCAACTTTGCAAGTTTTCCCACCAACACAGAAGGGAGAGTTCTATAATTTTTAAAATAGATACACTTAAAAAAAAATCCAGAAAATCACATTGTATGATTTTTAAATTAAATGTAAAATTAATTAGCATTTTATTGCATGAAATAAGTATTTGATCACCTAACGACCACCAAGAATTCTGTCTCTCACGTTAGTTTTTCTTTAAGAAGACCCCCTACTCTGCTCTCATTACCTGTATTAATTGCACCTGTTTGAACTCATTACCTGTCTAAAATACACCTGTCCACACAATCAATCACACTCCAACCTCTCCACTATGGACAAGACTAAAGAGCAGTCTAAGGAAACCAGGGACAAAATTGTAGACCTTCACAAGGCTGGGATGGGCTACAGGACGATAGGCAAGCAGTTTGTTGAGATGGCAACTGTTGCCACAATTATTAGAAAATGGAGGAAACACAATTGACTGTCAATCTTCTCTGGTCTGGGGCTCTAGCAAGATCTTGCCTCATGGGGTACAGATGATTCTGAGAATGGTCAGGAATCAGCCCAGAACTACTCAGGAGGACCTGGTCAATGACCTGAATAGAGCCGGAACCACAATCTCAGAGATTACCGTTAGTAACACACTACACAATCATGGATTAAAATCTGTTCTCCTGCTCACACCAGCATATGTCCCGGTCTGTTTGAAGTTCACCAATGACCATTTGAACGATCCAGAGGAGACATGGGAGAAGGTCATGAATAAGAAGGATGAGTACAACCCCAAGAACGCCATCTCAACTTTTTGGGAAGCATGGGGGGGTGGAAAACATCTTTTTTGGGGGGACTTTTCTGCAAAGGGGACCAAAATGTTTTGAAGGGAGGTTTGGTGTAGCCTTGTATTGGGGAAATTTTTGGAAACCCAAACCTACTTCCCAAAAGAGCATTGAAGATGGGTCGTGGCTGGGTTTTCCCAACAGGACAATGCCCCAAAAACACACAGCCGGGGGCAACAAAGGGGGAGTGGTTCCAAAAGAAGCATTTCGGGGGTCCGGGGTGGATACCCCATTTCCCCGGGACCTTAAACCCAAAAATCAAAAAATTTTTGGGGGGGAGCTGTTTTTTTAAAATGTGGGCCCAAAGAAATTTAAAAAAATGTGGAGAAGTTCCCCCCCCTTCCCCCCCCTGCGGGGGTGGGGAAACTTAGTAAGAATTTCGGGGAACTTGAATCTGTTTTTTAAAAAAAAAGGGTTTTTCTGTCCCAAAATTTTTAAATTTTTTGGGTTTTTCTTTTGGTATAAAATTTCTTATTTTTTCAAAAAAAGATGCAAACTAATTTTTTTAAAAAATCATTAAAAGTGATTTTCTGAATTTTTTTTTTTTAATTCTGTTTTACAGTTGTAAATTAAGCCCTTCTCCTTTCTTTGAAAGGGGGGAAAAGGGGAAAATTCCCAGTGTATCAAATATTTTTTTCCCCCAATGTATTTTTTTTTTGGGTTTCGAAATGGGGCCCATACCAAACCTTTTATCTACCCGGGGCCTTTTCTATGTTTTCTATTGATTTAACCCCAACTTCGTTGCCACATGAAAAAGGCCTTATTTAACTTTTTTCCAAAACCCCCATCCCCTATACCCAGGGCATTTCCCTCTGTATTACCGAGTTCTTCAGGGGGTTGAAGAGGTGTCCTTGGGGGGGTAAACCCGGCTAGTGTCCCACCCGGGAGAGTTTTTACCCCCCAAAAAAACTGGTCACTGGCTTACTCAAAAAAAAATTTTGTAAGTAGCTCATTTTTTGGCCTTTTTTTAAATTTGAGGGGGAAACTCTTTACTGAGAATAAAATTTTTCCCTTTTTTTGTGTTCTTTGGAGATATTTTCTGAAATAAACTTTGAGGGTTTAATAGCTCGGGAGTTTCATCTTGGGACCCCCTTTTTGGGGCGGATTATCCCGCTTGGGGGCCTCTATAGGGCTTACATGAGTTTTGGGGGTGAAAAATTCTCCATTTCATTTTTGGGGGGCATCTATGGGGCTTACAGTGAGTTTTGGTGAGAATTCTCCCATTCCCATCTTGCTTATTATGTGTCATAGGATTATTAGGTATTGTCTTTTTTTCATGCATTTTGATGTATAGTTTTAAGTGATTTTGTATTAAAAGTTAGGTTTTAGATTTGGAATATTTTCCTATTGTACCTACATACGTGGAGCCTACAAACCTACTTAGGGCCTACCACTATAACTAATTGAGGCCTTCCTATTTGGGGCCTTGTCTGTGTGCCTATCTATCTAGGCCCTGGCCTACAACCTATCCAGGGCCCTGCCTACCTACCTTAATCCTTTACCTACTAATCTGTAGCCCTGCTTACCACATGGGGCCTTGTCGTCTGATTTCCTACCTACCTGGGACCTAACCTGCCTACATACCTACCTGAATCCTTGATAACTTACCTGAAGCCTTTTCTATCTGGGGCCTTGCCTAGATAGGGCCTTTTCTACTGTTAGCCCTATCTACCTACTTACCTACCTACTTTTCCACATAATGGACTGTCTATTTACTATTTATTCTGATAGCATGGGTTTAACCTATTTGGGGGACTATCAGCTTAATTGAGACTACTTATCTAAAAGGGGAGTCTACCTATCTGTAGGGCAATATTTAGTATTCATGTTGCCCTAGGCAGTTTAGAAATCTGGCAGTCAAATGCTGATCAGTGTTATTGCATTTTGTAGGTCTCCCCTCTTGACTACGTCGGATTCATTGGACTATGTCGAACCACTGGTGGATTAATTTCTTTATGAAAATGGTCAACGAGGGATGTTGTTGGGGAGTGTTTATTTAAATAAAGTGTTATTATGTTGTTTCAGTTTAATTTTTTACCATTTTTTTCCAGTGTTAATAAAAGAAATGTCTGACAGATATTTCTCTTTTATTAGTGCTGAGGCTTAGGGACGACATGTCAGAAAAGTGGCGGCTTCATGGCAGTTTTTAGGTGCATTAAATCAGTGTAAAGTGCGCCAGAAAGTCCGTCCCTCTCAAAAATCTGGCGTCAGATAAACTTAATGCGCCTAAATAGGCGCATTGCACAAATCGCGACGCATAGTGTATCATTGGTAGTGTATGTAATGCGCCTCTCAAGGCGTATTGCACTATGGAGGGACATGACATATCATTACTAGTATATGTAATGTGCCTCAATATGCGCATTGCGTTATGGAGGTGCACAGCGTATCATTTTTAGGCGCATTATAATGTGTTGTGCCTGGCGTATAATGCGCCTAGTTTTGGTGTATGACAGTTCATTTACATTGAGAATATGGCGTCAAAACTGGTTTTGGTGCAAAATAGACCAAAAAAACTGGCGTTGGCGTGTTGGGAAATGTCGCCCTTAGTGTTAGTCAGCGGTGTTTTGTCACCCCAAGGCCAACACCAAGATGCGTCTGTCAAACACCTATATTACTAACACTGGAATAAAATGGTAAAAGAAGCATTTTGACAAAAAAAACAAAAAAAACACTTTATTTAAATAAACAACCCCCAACAATAGATTTCATTGACCATTTAATTAAAGAAATGGATCCAACACTGATCCGACATATTTCAATAAATATATCATAACCCAATAGGGAAATCTGCAGAAAAACATGAATACTATGAATACAAAAAGCATGAGAGGAACGAGTCTGAACCGCACAATATGATTCTGAAGGGTACAGGCTAAAGATGTAGTACAATTTCCAGGGAGTTGAAGGGGTTTTGCCACGAAGTAAAATTGACGTGGGATGTTTGAAATTTAAATAATAAACATTTTCACCCTTCATCATTATTTAAAATTATGGACCGTTTTTGTTTTAGCTTTCTCCTTTAGTGATCCATTGTTTACAAACTCATCTCCAGGGGGTACGACCAGGGCCTGAGAGCTTCTCAGTCTGGTCGCACATGCTCAGACCACCCCTCTCTTCTCAGGTAACTTTCTGAGTGTTCAAAAACCCCGGGTACTGTCATTCTACTCTGTCCCTTTTGGGCTAGTTTAGTAATAAGTCAAACAGTGCAAATAAAAGAAACCTCAATGAGGTCTGTGCATTGATAAAGAGGAAAAAAAGCCACAGGTTAAGTTCCTGCAGGGATTTGAACCAAGGACCCTTGTGCTGTAAAGCAAAAATGTCACTTCTGAGCTACAGTGTAGCTACTTACAATTCTAGACATAACCAGACCTTTCTTATACTAGAGTGAGGAAAGGCCTGGTGATGTCATCCTGCTGGGTCACATGATATGCAATTCAAACAAATCACACACACCCCCTTCTGAGCACATAGAGCTGAAGAGCTGGATGCAGGAGGTATGAAATCAGATTGTGGCAAAACCCCTTTAACCCTCTGTTTCTCCCCACACTTCTAGAAGACTGTCTCTAAGTTATGTCCTGTATCCACTCTCCCACCCATGTGAAGTTTGTACAGGAGTGGGAGACAGTATGAAAGGTGCTGGAAAAGTGAGGATTCTAAGATATTTTTGTGCAAATTCTGTAGGGACGAGTGGTGGTTGGAAAAAGATATCATGGCAATCTGGGTCAGATGGAGAAAAAAAGGCTAACGACATCACCTGTGAGTTACTGGATGTTATTGTCACTGTATGGTGGTAATTTTTTTTTGTATACTGGTCTTTATTCAGTAATAATATAGGGGTATTATTCAGTCACTATATATTGGTAATATTGGTCTTTATACAGTAGAAGTGTAGTGGTATTATTCAGTCACTATGTGGTGGTAATTTATGGACATGCTCTTGCGGTATAATCGGATTCTTCTGTAGCAGTGTTATTAGTAATGTTGGTCTTGGTATAGTGGATTTGTTTGGTAGCAGTATAATGGTGATATGTATGGTGAGGTATTTACCCCTTGTATTATCAGGTAACTGTATGACTTTTATTAAGCGGTATCAGTAAATGTTCTTGGTCGGGGGGGGGAGGGCCTCATTCAAAAGTTTGCTTTTGAGCCCAGGCTTTGCTAGTTATACCCTAGTTTACACAATTTTTTTTCCTAAAACAAAACACAATTAGAGCAATCACAAAATAAGTGGAAGATTGAACAAAATCACTAGATTTGAAAAAAAAAAAAAAAAATTGCTGGAGCCAATCGCAACCTTCCTCGAATGCATTCGCTGGCTGTCTGTGAAGGGTTCTGCAGACATTTACCTATTGAAAGAAGTCTTTACTACTAACACCCCACCCACCAGAAGAGGAGTGCTGTTTCTTTTGGGTATCATCATGTATACTGAGCAGTATAATTTTTTTTTAAACACAAGAGATTGGGATTGGTATACGTCAGAGCTATACATCAAGCATTACCTGTATCTACTGTACATGCCACCAGACTCCTCATACATGTGCATTATGGCTAGAAAAGGAGTATCCCATGCAAGGTGACTATACATATATATGTTAATGTTGCATATTTATTGTGTATATTTGTGTATAACTATATGTAACCGACATTATTTGTCTACCACTAAAGGTATCATGCTCGATGTACTTCTAAGAGAGCAAACCAACATTCAGCAATTGCAACAAAACACCTTTGAAAACTATCCAGCAATGCTTTTCCACCAAAATACAGTGAGCAAAGTGGTATGTTCTCTTCTTCACTATTTTTAATTTTATATGTTTTGCAGAACATTCAGGGCGACATGTATGAACGGTACTGCGCCAGATATCTGGCGTCTTTTCAGCCCAAAATCAGGAGCAGCCCCGTTCATACATTTTTAAATCTCCCGCACGCCAAATATTTGTAGCTTCCCTACAGCATTTCTGGGCGCATTATAGCTGGAACAGGTATGCCACTTTCAAAGTGGTATACCTGATCCAGAAATGTTGCCGGAGCGCTAGAATGCGCCTGATTTATGTAGAGTGGGTTCATAAATCGGCACATTCTAGACTAATGTGAGGCATATGAAATTTGGCGTGTTAATGCCAAATTTCATACATGTCACCCTTAGGGTATAACATTGGCGCACAATATTTTCTGGTCCAAGGGCCACATTGTCATATTGTATCTCTCTTAGGGACCGGAATAAATCTTAGAGGAGTATTCACTGTTTGAGTCCTTTATGACACTTCAATTGTAAATACATAAAATGGCTGCGATATCTTGGTTTCAACTTAGGGACTCCTAAAGATCAGAATGGTGTCTCATGCCCAGTGCTCCAAAAGGAGGATAAGAGGTCTACTATAACTAAAGAGAACAGCACACATACAGTACATAGCCTCCTCCAGTGCCAATCATACCGTGCCCACCATAACATTGCCAACCATACAGCACCCAGCATAACAGTGCCAGCCGTACCATGCCTATTATAACAGTGCCAACCCTATATCGCCCATCATAACAGTGCCAGCCCTACAGCACCTACCAGAACAGTGCCAACCATACCGTGCCTACAATAACAGTGCCAGCCATACCATGTCCACCATGACACTGCCAGCTCTACAGTACCTACCATAACAGTACCAGCCATACAGCACCCACCATAATAGTGGCAGCCATATAGTGTCCACCATAACAGTGCCAGCCATATTGTGCCTACAATAATAGTGCCAGCCATACTGTGCCCACCATAACACTGCCAGCCGTACAGCACCTACCATAACACTGCCAGCCATACTGTGCCCATCAAAACAGTGCCAGCCTTATAGCGCCCACCATAACAGTGCCAGACCTACATCACCCACCGTAACAGTGCCAGCCATACCGTGCCCACCATAACAGTGCCCACTATAACTGTGCTGGTCATACAGTAACCATATAGCAATGTCAGCCATACAATCGCTAACATAAGTGCCAGCCATACAGTGCCTACCATAACAGTGCCAGCCATACCGTGTCTACCATAACAGTGCCAGCCCTACAGAACCCACCATAACAGTGCCAGCCCTACAGTATCCACTATAACAGTGCCAGCCACACTGTGCCCACCATAACCGTGCTGGCCATGCAGTACCCATAAAATCGCCAATATAACAGTTCTAGCCCTAAAGAACTTAGCATAACAGTGCCAGTCATACAGCACCCACCATACCAGTGCCAGCCTACCATGACAGTGGCAGCCATACAGTGTCCACCATAACAGTGCCAGCCATACAGCACCCACCATACCAGTGCCAGCCTACCATGACAGTGCCAGCCATACAGTATCAACCATAACAGTTCCAGCCATACAGTGCCCATACAATCGCTAACATAATAGTGCCAGCTATACAGTGCCCACCATAACAGTGTCGTCAGTTAAATGCAACTATCAAAAGATTAATATTCCTTTCTGAAGTATGAGGACAGAGACAAAATATGTTTGTATCCTGATGGCTAGGGACCTCACAGAAGGGCAATGAGGGCTGCATGTAGCTCCCAGGCAACATGTTGTGCACCCCTATTATAATACTATTGACTGTAGCTGGCCATGTTAGGACATTAAAGGGAACCTGTCACATTGAACATGCTGTCTGATCTGCCAGCAACATGTTATAGACCAAGAGGGGCTCAGCAGATTGATACAGTATATAGTTTTGTGGGAAAAAAATTTAAAATTTCAGCTTATTTGTTAGTTACAGGGGTGTTCCAGGACTGAGTAATGCTGGTCGTCCATCAGGGGTATGAGTAAAAATAGAGAGAAGACTCATACTTGTGGTGCACCAGAGTGCATAGGAAACAGAGAAGAGGACCAGAAGCAGAAGTAGCCCTAAAGAGGCTAATACTCTGACAACCACACCTCTCATGCTCCACTAGCACCCAGCACCATTGAAGAGGGGGTCTGCACTGAGGATGATGGTAGTCATAGTTGTTCCTCCGGGGCACACTCTGTTAGTGGTCTCTCCCTAGATTGCCTGCTATAAGTGGTGTGTGAGGTGCCCTTGGTGTCCGTTGCAGAATAAACAAGCAGGAGACAAAGGATTTCAACTATTCTAATCAAATGCCAGCAGAGGCCTCCTTTACTTTCCCCAACAAGATGTTAAGAACAAGGCAGTGGATTACATTCAAAGTTACATTTCCTTTCACAGCCAGTCCAAGCCATTCACTAGACTAATTCAGGAGCAATAATCTTCACAAATTAAAGTCTCTTGCATAAATACCTTCCAGAATCACAAACTGGGATACCTTCAAAAAGTTGGGGGGAATCGGTCCAGGCCAGAGGCTTAACTGTGTTCCAGAAGGTGTGAGGTCTGGAGGGACTAGTATTACCTCATGAAGTCTTGAGAATGCAAAGTCCTGACAGCCCAGCTGAGACCTTCTCTGTTGAATTTGGCTTTTCCTCTCTCTAAGTCCACTCTCATGGGCTAGGGAAGATAATGTATTAAAGCTGTGCCCTGAGCTCAGGGGCAGCATAGACTATGTCAGGGTGGCATGCTAGATTGCACCTCTGACATCTTGCAGATGATGATGATGATGATGATGACGCTGATAACCCAAAAGGTGGAAAAAAAGGATAACCCAAAGGTGGAAATCATAAGACACAGAAATATTGGTGACGGGAAAAAAATCTCTCGTGTTCCTGTGGTTTTTAAAAATCATCTCATGGGGTTTTCATAGAGACTTACTGTCAGCAACAAGCATAGTGTCTTTCAACAACCAGTGCAGGCATAGACATAACAAAATTTTTCATCACTGAAATCCATTCAGCTGCAGGTAAGTAAAGTTAAGGGTTTTGTGTCGCAATTTATTTTTTTTGGCGAAATGGTGTGTTTTCTATCCCTTTATTCTCTTTTGCTGAAAATTTTGTTTTTGATCTGTAAAGAGGCTATAGGTTTCCTGTGTGTAGGACCCCTTTCCCCCCTTCAAGATAGTTCTCTGTGTGGAGTTGCAAGACACTCAAAGCTGCCATAAGTGATTACTCTTTAAGAACTGAAAAAAGATTCCCTCGGTTAACTTCAGTGAGCCCCCCTGCTGTAGCTCAGCATGCTCTATTGTCTCAGGAGCACGTCATAATTGGGGAGTCCAGACAAGCAGCTACTAATGCCCACCCCTCTGTGCCCACGGGGCTGCCAGAGAAGAGGCTGACGGGGTTTGGACGTGTCCTTTGTTCCTAATAAAGCAAATTGTGCTTTTGTCGCTAACGATTTTCCCAAAATTCAAGTTTTTCAGCAAATTTTTTTAATTCTCGCTTCTAACTTAAAAATGCTTTTTTATAACGGATTTTTGGCCAAAATATTTTTTTTTTTAACGTTTTTTTTGGCTAAAATCCTTTACAGATCTTGACGCTAAACTCCTTTTTTTACGCTAAACTCCTTTTTCCCACCGCCTTTTTTGACGCTAAACTCCGTTTCGCCGCCGTTTTTTTCGCTAAACTCCTTTTCCTCGTTTTTGACCCAAAAAACTCTGTTTTTTTGCGATTTTGACAGAAACTCCATTTCTTTTAAATTTTTGCCCCTATCTCCCGCCCCTGTGGTTTTTGACCAAAACTCCGTTTCGCCGCGAATTTTGACGCTAAACTCCTTTCGCCGCGGATTTTGCCGAAAAAACCCCGTTCGCTGCAGATTTTGACCCTAAACTCTTTTTTTCTTGCGGTTTTTTACAGTAAACTCCATTTCTTTCGATTTTCTGCAAACTCCTTTCGCTGTGTTTTTTTTACGAAAAAACCTTTTCCCGCAATTTTTTACGCTAAACCCTTTCGCCGGGATTTTGACGCAAAACTCCTTTCCCCCCCGGGGTTTTTTGTCAAACCCCTCCGTTTCTAAACTTATTCTAGCAGATTTTGCACAAAAACTGTTTGCTGCAGTTTTTTGCCTCATACATGTGGTTGGGGGGATTACCTCATACCTGTGGTGGTGGAAGAACACTAGTCATAAGGAAACGACATGACAGGAGGAACTAAAGAGGAACGACGTATGTCAAAGGGAAGACGTACATACAGGGGGAACTAAAGAGGAACCAAAAAAAAAAAAAAAATTGAAAATTCCAATAAATTTTCCTGGGGAAAAACCTTTCCCGCCCTCCCCCCCCCGCCCCTCCCCCCCAAAAGAAAAAATAAATGACGACAGATTCCCTTTAATGGCTCTACAGTGTACCGGAAAAAAAAATTAATAGAATGTCACTAACTGTGGGTAGCAAATATGTGCAAATATGTGCTTTTAGTGTTTGCTTGCGCACACGTCATAATTCTTCTTAAAATTCTGTTTCTTTATTCTATGTTCTGTTTGTCTTTCTATCAGGCACTAGAAGTCATTTTAACAGAATTGCATATGATGCTGGTGGAAGATATGGAAGACTCTTGAATAGAAAGAGATTAGAAATTTTGGGTGAAGAAATTTCATTTTTTTGTTGTCTTAAGATTTTTTTTAAAAAATACATCTTTATTCCATTACCCCTATGTGTATACCACAATACCATATTGCTCAGTATCTACAGCCTCTGTGAAACTGATAGCACCCAGCCAGCAGGGCACGTTGGGAGTCACAAATTCACAACAGCTGGACAGCCACAATTTACAGAACACAAGCTGCTTATTCACATCCTGTGACCGCAACTTTACTGCTGGAGGGTGTGTGCTGCGGCTTCTCTTTGTTATTGACTTTTCTACAGACACCATTGCAGATTTACTAATCCTGCCTGATACTAAGGGCCTCATGTATTAAACTGTCTAGGTCTAACAACCCATAGCAAACAATAAGCACTTCCATTTCATTTCATATAGTGCTCTGAGAAACTGAAAGGAGAGCTCTGATTGGTTGCTATGGGCTCGGATTGGTTGCTATGGGCAACAAATAAAGTCTCATACCCAGACAGTTTTCATACATGACTGCGTCAATTTAGACTAGGCAATCTAAGAATAAGCCAAATTTATCACTGTGGCTTATTCAGTCTGGGGGATCTTTTGATACCACTTATTGTTTGACTTACTTTATGCCAACATTTTAAGCCATAGTGTTACCACTCGATGACATGTTTCAAGCCACACTTACTTTCCACTAAAATACTCCCCTTTATAGCTAAACAACACCAATTGTTGATCATGGCACAAAACATCTCTAAGCATATAAAAAACATAATACAGATGCAGCAAAGCTTAACTTCACAACACGTTATGATATTGAGGCATAGGAAGTTATCTTAAATTCTTTTAATGCTTTTCAATGTATTTTATTGTGATCTCAGAACAGATAACATAGTACAGTGGAATATTACTGCCAGCTAAACTTTGCTATATCTGTAAATGTGGTTCAAAGCATATATACCAGTTTTTCTGCGCAAGTGCAATAGCATATCTGCCCCATTATTTGCATACATTGCCCAAAAATATGACAACTTACCTTTTTTAAAGACTGACAAGATAGCTAAATAAAAGTGACATAAATAATAAATGACCCTTAATAATTAAGACAATAATGGCTCATGTTTATTTATTGTATTTTATTTGATACAACATTTATATAAGGCTTTAACTCCCAACTTCCTGCCACATTTTCCAAGTATGCATGTTAATTTGGTTGGTAGCTGGTAACCCTCAAAGGGTTAAAGTGATGACACATTACTAGGATATGCAGGTACTAATATGGGATTTGACTGCTCCTGAGAATGAAGAGGACAGAGTGCCTGTTCTTTTAGTCTTCTTTTGCACAGCAGATTTTCTGGCCACCTACTGTGCAGGAATCTGCCAGGAGAGCTCCATTCAAGTAAATGGAGCAATGGTTTGGAGTCCTGCACAGAATTGTTACTGCCGCTGTGCAAGGAAAAACTTTGATTCACTGGACAAGACATAAAACGTAACTTGTGTTTGACTGTAAGCTAAATAATCAACTAATCTATTTAGATCACAATTAGAGATGGGCGAATTTCTAAAAAATTTGATTCGCGGCTTCGACAAATTTTCCGACAAAATCCGCTTCATCCCGAATTACTTCAGGATGAATTACATAAAAAAAACAGCTATTTCCTGGCTGCACAGAGACTGTATGGTGCTGTAGAACATTGTGCCATGCTTAAATATGCAGAGGGAGCTTGGTTTGGTCTTCATACAATGCTGTGTTTTAGTATGATATACACATGACTGCTGCCGCTCTTAGAATTCCTGGGCACTTACTGGGGCAAAACTAACCAAAAAACTGAATCAGGAATGCAGCCTGATAAAGTCATGGCAGCGCCAGATGGAAAAAAAACAAGCTGAGGGCAAAGATCCTACCATAGCGTCAAAGAACACAGAAGTAGGTTACCGGAGCCGCCACATATCGCACACAGAAAGGGGGATGTTTGGCAATAGCCAGCCAGGGAGCGGAATCTAAGTAGGTCCCAGTTTTCACCAAACCCGCCGCAAAGCGGGATGAACTTGCTGTGGCGGGAGTCTACCAGGTCGTTACCCCTGACGTGACTTCCCTTGCAGTGGCAGCCGAGGTGTAGCGGGGTACAAAATCAAGGCAAACCCGGGGTTGGGGACAAGCGTAAGTCAGGACAGCCGGCAAAAGGGTTTATGGTCAAAGGTGGAGGCAAGAGGTATTGGTAAAACAGATATGACAGATGAGTCTCAAGGAGGAGGCGGAGGTGGTTTATACTTTCTGTAATTTTGAAAAAAGATTCAAATTCTTCATACTGAAGAAGCTCATCCAAAGCCAGTTTTGCAGCATTTGCTTTAGCTTCACTATTCCAGTTTTGTACTAAATTCCATCACTAATGGCACCGAAAGTAAAATAAGCACCTAAAACATTCCCTGTAGTTAGGGTCTCCTTCAATTCCATACGCTGCATTTCAACAAATTGCTGTCACGCAGAAACTAGATTCAAACTACCACGTTTATACTTCATAATAAACAACGTTGGAACTTTTTTAGGTATTAACCCCTTAACGACCTTGGACATATGCATACGTCCAGGTCGTTTGGGGGTTAATGACCCTGGACGTATGCATACGTCCTGAGAATCGCGCAAACTCTAACGCAGAGTTCACGCGATCGGCGCGGGGTTCAGCTTATATTACAGCTGACATCCCGCAGCGTCGACCCTGACCCGCGATCACTCCGGGGGAGGGTGGGGGCGTTTAACGCCTTAATTATCGCGACCATCGGGTCGAAATAACTAAGAGAGACCAGGGGGAGATCGCTCCTCCTGCTCTCGTCTGAAAACAGCAACTGCACGTATCGCGCAATCCGTGCAGCTCCTGCCTTCTGACAGACAGCACGGAGGGAAATAGAAGGGCCTTCCGGTTTCTTGACGTCACGATGCCCGCCGTCCCCTGTGGGCATGGCCCTCATCGTGACTGACAGTTGTCCTAGGAACCATGCACAGCAACAAGCGTGCATTGATTCCTATTGAAGAAGATCTAAAGATCTCTCTTTCAAATCCCCTATGGGGAAAAGTAAAAAAAAAATTTGAAGTAAAAAAAAGTGAAAAAAAATGTAAAACACAAACACGAAAAATAACATAAAAAACACGTAAAACCGCCCTTTTCCCCCCTTTACAAACGCCAATCGCCCCAAAAGATCAAAATGAAATAAAGTACCCGTATTTGGTTTCGCCACGTGCGTAACGACCTCCCCTATAAATCGTCATGTTAATTTCCCCCTACGGTGAACGCCGTAAAAAAAAAAAAAAAAACATCACAAATTAAGATTTTTGTTCATCCCGCAGCACATAAAATGGAATAAAAGTGATCAAAAATGACTAAAAACCCAACTTTGTACCAATTAAAATGTCCATTCATCCCGCAAAAAAAAAAGTCCTAACAAAAGCCCTGATACGGAAAATAAAAAATTTTATGGCTCCCCAGAAGATAGCAATGCATAAATATTCTTTACACACTAAAAACACTTTTTTTTTTTTTTAAAGTGCTTAAAACATAAAAAAAACTATATAAATTGGGTGTCGCTAAAAAATCGTATCGACCCACAGAGTAAAGCAACTTATTATGGATATTAAACAGTGAGCGCTGTTAAAAATAAAAATAAAAAACACTATTAGGATTGCAGTATTTTCTTCACTCTGCCTTCCAAAAAACGGATTTAAAACTAATCAAAAAGTCTTGTCCCCCAAAAAATGTCAACTCAACCCGCAAAAAACAACCTTTTCACAGCTCCATAACAAAAAATAAAAAATTATGGCTCTCAGACTATGGCGATGCAAAAATGTGTTTTCCAGTTTGAAAAAAAAGTATTTTTATTGGTATAAAAGCATTTAAAAAAAATAAATAAAAATAACAAAATGGGTATTGCTGAAAATCGTATCGCCTGCTGAGTAAAAACTAGATGTCATACCTAACGCAGAGTGACCGACATAAAAAATAAAAATAAAAAACACAACCAGGATTGCTGTTTTTTGTTCAAAAATGCCTCACAAAAACCTTAAAAAAAGTGAACAAAGTGTTTTTATGCACCCCATAATGGTTACCAATAAAAGCCCTCAATTCACCCCGCAAAAAACAAGGGCCCCACACAGCTCTGTACACAGCAAAATAAAAAGTTATGACTGTCAGAATAGGACAACATAAAAACGCAATTTTTTATGGACCTATTTCTATTGTGTAAAAGTAATAAAACATAAAAAACTATATAAAATTTATACCATAGCAATTGTACCGACCCCCATAGTAAAGTTTTCACATCATTTACATTGCACGGCGAACGCTGTAAAATTGAAGCCCAAAAAACAATTGGAACTGCGTTCCCCCCCCCCCCCCCATTTTCATGGCCCAATGCTAAAAAAAGATGGAACACCTGTGCACCCAAAATGCACAATACTCCCCTAGATGAGATCCCTGAGGGCTGTTGAATCTAAAATGGGGCGACTTCCGAAAGGTTTCACCTGTTCTGGTACTTTTGAGCTTTGCAAATGCGACATGGCCCCACCAAAAAATCCTGCGTTCCAAAAGCCAAATACGCTCCCCCCTTGTACGCCCTGCCATGCGCCCAAACAGCAGTTTACAAACCCCCAATGTAAGGTATTGCCGAACTTGCTTAACAAAGTTTTGGGGTTCTTTTTTTCCAGGATTCCTTGTAAATATGAAACATTTTAAGCTAAAATTGCAGATTATTGGAAAAAAATATTTTTACATTTTCATGGCCTAATGCTAAAAAAAAAATTGTGAATCACCTGTGGGGCTGATATACTCACTACACACCTGTATATATACCTTAAGGGGTGTAGTTTCCAATATGGGGTCTTTTTAGGGGTGTTTATTAAGTTTTAGCACCTTAGGGCCCTTCAAAAACCCGAAATGGCAAACCCAAATAAAATTGCAATTTAAAATGGGGACCCCAGAGTCCAGTAGGTGCTCCTCCTATTCTGGGGCTTATGGTTGAGCCAAATAATGCACTAGGGGCCACATATGGGTATTTATAAAAACGGCAGACCTGGGGGTACTGATATTATATTGCATTTACCTAGTCACATTTACCCTATTCCAGTGAATAATGGATAAATATTGAAAATCTGCAAAAATAGTAAAATTTTGAAATTTCACCTCCACTTTGCTTTAATTTCTGTGAAATACCAAAAGAGTTAACTTTCCCAAACACTGTTTAAATACTTTAAGGGGTCTGTTTCTTAAAGGCGCCATTTAAGGGGTATCTAACATGCAGGCCCCACAAAGCCAGTCAGAACGGGCTGGTCCCTAAAAAAATGTATATTGCAAATTTTCTTGAAAATGTGAGAAATTACTACTAAATTTCTAAGTCCTCTAATGATATATATAAAAAAAAAGGACATTTAAAAAATTATGCCAACCTATAGTGGACAGATGGTAGATGCTAGTTATAAACTATTTTGTAGTGAATAATTATCTGTCTTGCATGCAGAAATTTTTGAACTTTCAAATCACAGAATTTCAAATTTTTCATGAAATTTTGATATTTTTCACAAAAAAACCCAAAGGGTTGTATGGATAAAATTTTCTTACTACTTTAAAAAGCACAATGTTCACGAGAAAAAAAATCTCAAATCAAATGAATAGGTAAAAGTGTCAAAAAGTTATTCTCACATAAAATGACACATGCCAGATTTCAAAAATAGGGCTGTGTCAGTAAGGCCAAAACTGGCTGGGTCCTTAAGGGATTAAGGATGAAGCTGATGGAGGTAAAATTTCCTTGGCCAAAAATGGTTTCGGAACGTTAGCAAACTGACTACGGAGAATTTCTCTATAGTACTTCAGTTTGTCCTCCCTCTCAGCAGCTGGAAAAAAGGCTCCCATTTTGGACCAGTAGCGAGGGTCCAAGAGGGTGGAGAGCAGGAAGTCATCCCTATGCCGGATGGTGACTATTCGGCTGTCACTAGCCAGGCAGATCAGCATGCTACGGGCCATGTGCACAAGAAATTCTGAGGGACTCCCTGCCTCCATCTCCACTATATACTGCCACGGTGCTTGAGGGTGCTTGGGGGACAGTGGCACAATGACAGAGTGTGGAAGCCACGTCAGCAGCCACAGCAGCAGCATGAGGTCAGACAGTGGCACAATGACTTTCTGGATGTGGCAACCACCGGATTAGGCCACAGATTGGCACAATGACAGTGTGTGAGGTCACGGCAGCAGCCACAGCAGCAGCATGAGGTCAGACAGTGGCATAATGACATTCTGGAGTTGGCAAAAAGAGGAGTAAGCCACAAAGTGGCACAATGACAGAGTGTGGAGGTCACGGCAGCAGCCACAGTAGCAGCATGAGTGGCACAATGACATTCTGGAGGTGGCAAAAGCAGGAGTAGGCCACAGAGTGGAGAGTGTGGAGGTGACGGCATCAACAGCAGCAGCATGAGGTCATAGATTGGCACAATGAAGGAGTGTGGAGGTGGCGGCATCAACAGCAGCAGCATGAGGTCATAGAGTGGCACAATGACACAGTGTGGAGGTCACGGTAGCAGCCACAGCAGCAGCATGAGGTCAGACAGTGGCACATTGACACAGTGTGGAGTTGACGGCATCAACAGCAGCAGCAGCAGCATTAAGTCAGAGAGTGGCACAATGACACAGTGTGGAGGTCACGGCAGCAGCCATAGATGTTGCATGAGGTCAGAAAGTCGGACAATGACACAGTGTGGAGGTGACGGCATCAACAGCAGCATGAGGTCAGAGAGTGGCACAATGACAGAGCGTGGAGGTCTCGGCACCAGCAGCAGCAGCATGAGGTCATAGAGTGGCACAATGACAGAGTGTGGAGGTGGGTGGCAATACCAGTCCCTGGTAAAGATGGTAAGTAGTAATGAGCGATTACGTTGACTATCGTCGATAGTCGATATCGGCAATTATCAATAAGATATCCGATAGTCGATAATAGATTATCGCAGATGACCATTAAAGTCTATGGGAGAGTAACAACACCTTCATTCTTACACCCAAACAGGGATGGAGAAGCTTTAAATAACATCCACAACAGTCAAATGGATACGTGCTACATCTTAGGCAACACACTTAGGTTATAAAAGCCACAGAAAATAACTCACAGACCATTCACTATCCCTGTCTTGCACCACAGCATGACCCTTAAACCTGCATGACCCACAAATTAAAAAGTGCCAGAAGGCAGTATGATTTGAACCATCATTTTACTTGAACTGGACATTGAATATCCCTGTCCTGGAACGCAGCATGAGCCCCAAACCTGCATGAGCCCCAGATTTAAAAAGTGCCGCAAAAAAGAGTCTTTGAACAACCATTTTAGTTTCACTGGACATAGACTATCCCTGTCCTGGGCCACAGCATGAGCCCCAAACCTGCATAACCCCCAGATTAAAAAGTGCCGGAAAAAGGAGTCTTTCAACCACCATTTTAGTTGAACTGGACATTAACTATATCTGTCTGTACCGCAGTATGACCATTAAACCTGTCTGACCCACAGATTAAAAAGTGCTGGAAATAGGAGTCTTTCAACCACCATTTTAGTTTCACTGGACATTGACTATACCTGTCCTGGGCCACAGCATGAGCCCCAAACCTGCATGACTCCCACATTTAAAAAGTGCCGGAAAAAGGAGTCTTTCAATCACCATTTTAGTTTCACTGGACATTGACTCTACCTGTCCTGTACCACAGCATGACCCCTAAACCTGTTTGACCGCCAGATCACAAAGTGGCACTATGCTATTTTGTACAGTGACTGTCATTTAGTATATTTTTTGGTAACTGACATTTGTTTACAAAATTTATTTAGGGAAGTTTTATTTATAGTTTTACATTATTATCATTTTGCTTTTTTTTCAAGTGTGATAACATACAACATACACCCCCCCCGCGTTTTTTAAAGGTATT
>JAODAL010044774.1:0-32557 GCA_025379985.1 Phyllomedusa bahiana | reverse complement strand
TTAAAAACACAAGAAAAGGTTAAAATTTAAAACTGAATTTGTTGTGTGGCGTAGAAAACACGCAATTGTAACACGCTACAAAGCTACGAGTTTGTGGGGCTCAATTCTATCGCAATTTACATCCAGGGGTTAATTAAGCGTTGTTTTGCTGGTGTGCTGACAAAAATAAACCGTCTTTTTCAACGCCAAATATATACATTTTTCCTGTAGCCTAATTCATGTCCGAAGGTTAATTAAGCCTGTTTGTGCTTTTACATTTAGTAAAACACACAGTGTTTTAAACGACACATACAAGTAAATTTTTCCTGGCCATTTGTGGAGCGCAATTTATATCCAAGGTTACCAAGCTTGTTACTGGTTCATTGGAGTCAAAACAGGGTGTATATTTATCATATACAGATATCATCATCAAACAGTGTCTGTACATTTAGAACAAACAGTATGTCAGACAGAGAGGTGGCAGGCTCTGCACCTGCGAGTGGCAGTGGCACAAACATTCCTGGAACAGGCCCAGGTCGCAGCACAGCAAGGGGACGTCGCAGCAGGGGTCACTCGGTGAGGCCACAACTGCCGCTGTCATCTAGCGGCCGTGTGTTGTTCAGCAACCCAAGGGTTCTTGATTGGTTGACTAGGTCATCCTCTTCCCCCAGATGACATCTGACAACCCCAGCCAAGAGTCGGTGGGAACCTCAGACACAACCATTAGTTGGCATGGCCCGGGGCGGGTCAGCGGCCCTCACCTGTCCTCAGCCCGCCTCTGTCCCATCCGGTTCCCTCAGCCAGAGATATACTATGTGGTCTGGGCTCAGCGCCACTATATAGCGAGGATGAACAATTTGAGGAGGGCAGTCAGCAGCTACTTGGCAGCGAAGAAATGGGGCCAATATCGCCTGCTTCTTGCAGTAGGCGGCAAAGTAACGATGTGGTGAGATGGCATGGGAGGTCATGTTGTGAGAGGTCAGCCTAGGCATACCAAGACCGTTGATGAGGACAGCAGTGACGATGAAACACAAATAGATGATGATGTAGCCGACCGCACTTGGGAGCCGGGTTGAGGCAAGGGCTTCATCATCGTCAGGAGAAGAGGGCGTCAGCTTGCGCGTCAGGCAGCAGCGCAGCCAGCAAGTGGGTCGTTTTGCCGTGAGTCAGCAGGGTAGCAGCAGTGTGAGGTCGGGAGCCAAGCGGCCACGGGGTAAAAAACCCGCTTCGCAGGTCCAAGAAAGTAGCAGCACAGGGGCTCAGCGATGCAGCGGCGGCAGTTAGTCACTCAGTGCGGAGCGTTTGCGGTAAAATCCGATACTCGGCGGTGTGGCAGTTCTTTGCTAAGACACCGGAGGAGCCGAATATGGGTATATGTAGAATCTGTGGGCAGAAAGTGAAGCGTGGCCAGGGAGCTAACGTTGGCACCACGGCCCTGCTCAACACATGCAGCGTCACCATCGGTGGCCTGGGAGAAACGTGGCTCAGATGTGGTGGTCCATCCTGCCCGCAGCCAACAGCAGCAGCAGCAGCGCCCAGTGGCATGCATGCCATTGCAGCCAGTCAAGGCTCCACCACCTCTGCAGAAGGGAGCTGTTTCTCTTTGACATCATCTCCCGGTCCAGATGCTCCGCTCCTCGCTACTCATGGCGCCAGCGGGTTGTTTAGCGGGCGATTGCAAAGAGAAAACCCAGTATGCGTCCAACCACCCTAAGGTGAGCAGCTGACCGTTGCTCCTGTCCAAGTTGTTGGTTACTGCAGTCCATCCCTTTCCAAATGGTGGACTCTGCACCGTTCGGGAGAACTAATGGCTTGTGCCGACCGAGTGGAGAGTTCCAAGCCGTATTTTCCTTTTCCAAAAGGCAGGTACCAAGAACTTCATAAATATGTAGAACAGAAGGTGGGTCAGTCCTTGAGTTATCGGTTTGTTCCAAGGTGCACGGCAGCGCGGACGTCTGGAGCTGTACCTATCGGTCAGGGCCAGTACATGTCCTTTACGGCCCACTGGGTGAATGTGCTTCCGCCCCAGGCACACCAACAACTTGGACAGGAGACGCCGCTTCTCCTCCACGTTGTCAAACTCTGCACTGGCCAATTTTCCGCCTCCTCCTCCCCACCACCCCCCACCATCTAGCCTCCACAATTTCTGCTCCATCATACACATGTGTAGGGCACAGCGGTGTCACGCAGTTTCTACCCCTGGCTGCCCTGGCGACGAAGTCACACAGGGGAGGAACTGCTCCGCGTCATGCAGCAAGAAATCGATGTGTGGCTTTCTCCGCGCCAACTGCAAATGGGACCATGGTGAGGGACAATGGGAGGAACATGGTGTCGGCTGCACGAGGAGGGATGGTCCATGCGCCTGCATGGCGCACGTGTTCAATCTGGTTGTGAAAGGTTCCTGAAGTCTTCCACCGATCTTCAGAACTTCTGAAAATGGCCAGGAACTGTGCATGCACTTTATCCCTTCGTACAAAGCAGGAACACCCTCCTCGAGTTGCAGCGGCAGAAAGGCCCCCCAACACATTTTGATAGCGAAAGTTTCCACCCGCTGGAATTCCAGCCTGCACATTTTTGGACCGACTGTATGAACAGAGAAAGGCCATTAACGATTTTTTGATGATCCAGGCAGAGAGAAATACTCCCCTGTGTAACTTTGATGTCAGCCAGTGGCAGCTCATGCGTGACACCTGCCGTTTGTTGAGGCCATTCGAGGAGGCGACGTTATTTCTCAGTCGCCAGGACTAGGGATGAAGAACATCATTCCACTGCTTCATGTCCTGGAACAGATGCTGAAAAAAATTGTCTGGGCAGGGGACTGGAGACGTGGGACTACATCTCGTGGCCACATGAGTCGGTGGGGACTGAAATGGAGGGGGGAGGAGGAGGACATTGGAAGCAGAAGCATTGTCTGGTGAAATGAGTGGATTTTCTACCAAAATGACAAGAGAGGGAGAGGCGCAGCTGGAGGAGGTGGATGGAGATGAGGAAGATGAGCAGATGACCCCCAAGCACCGTGGCTGTATATAGTGGAAAATGGACGGCAGAAGCCCTCGGAGTTCACTTGGGCTGTGGGCCCGGCAGCATGCTTATTTGCTGGGCTAGTGACAGCGATTAGTCAGGCATCCGGCAGAGGGGATGACTTCTGGCTCTCCACCATATTGGACACTCGCAACCGGTCCAAATGGGAGCCTTTTTCCCAGCTATTGACAGGGGGAAGAACAAAACTCAATTTACTTTTCAGGGATATCCTCGTAATCAGTTGGCTGCTGCTATGTGCGATCTTCCCTTCCTCTGACAGATCTGACCGGGGGGTTCTCAGTGCGCACGTAATACTGCCGCGGCTGCTGGGGGATGGTGGGGGGAGGGTAGAAGCTGAAGTATAGAGTAGTCCAGCTCCATCGTTGTAAACTTAAGTCTGGAGTCACTGATGAGCAGCTTCCTTCAATGCCTTGTGAGGAGGGCGTGCCAGCAGCAGCTGCAGGACCTGGTAGCAGTCCTGGAACACAGGTTGTGGCCTACTTGGGACAGCACTCTGCCACCTCGTTAGAAGATCCGCTGGACTACTGGGCAGACAAACTGGATTGTGTAGGCCGCAACTTGCCGAGTTTGCAGTGGAGATGCTGTCCTGCCCGAGCCAGTTGTGTGGCATCAGAGCGGGTGTTCAGTTGCGGCGGGGTGCCTTCGTTACCAAGGAGGAACCCGCTTGTCCAAGGGAGATAATGTGGGGAACGACTGAACCTTTGATCATGGATTTGAATTCAGGAGTGGATCGGCTTAGGGGATTTCCACACTCACCAATGGCCTTAGGCGTCATTTGGGTTTAAACTACCTGCCTCAGCCCACTATTCTGTGACGCCTACCCACCTGTGATGCACAACATTCTGCTGACAGTTTCTCCATCTGCCTACCACTTCTTTACCTGGGAACTTGGTATTGCAACCCACCTCAAACACTCTGTCTTTGTGCCACTCTATTGACCTCCATGACTGTGCTGCATGCTGCTGTTGCCGTGACATCCACATGTGTCAATTGTGCCCACTGTCTGACATCATGCTGTGGCTGTGGCTGCTGCCAGTGTCCTCCACACTGTGTCATTGTGCCACTGCCTGGACCTCATGGTGCCTTCCGCCGTGACATCTTGCTCTCAGTCATTGTTGCCACTCTGTGGGCTTCCTCCTGTTTTTCACCTCCTGAATGTCATTGTGCAACTGCCTGATCTCTTGCTGCTGCTGTCGTGACCTCCACACTGTGTGATTGTGCCAATCTGTGGCCTAATTCTGTTTTGCGCCTCCAGAATGTAATTTGTGCCACTGCTCTGATCTATGCTGATGCTGTGTGACTCCACCCACTGTGTGGATTGTGCCATACTTGTGGGCCTTAATTACTGTTTTGCCTCCTCCAGTTGTCATTGTGCCACTGCCTGATCTCATTGGATGCGCTGTCGTGACCTCCATCTGTATCAATTGTGACACTCTGTGGCCCTAATACTGTTTTTTGCCCCTCCAGAATGTCATTGTGCCTCACTGCCTGGACCTCATTACTGCTGCCGCCGTGACCTCTACACACGGTTGTGATTGGTGCCACACTCGGTGGACCTTAATACTGTTTTTCCGCTTCCAGAATGTCATTGTTGCCACCTGCACGATCTGCATACTGACTGCCGCCGTGACTCCACACTGTGTTGATTGTGCCACTCTGTGGCTAATACTGTTTTTGCTGCCTCCAGAATGTCATTGTATGCCACTGGCCTGATCTCATGCTGCTGCTGTCGTGACCTCCACACTGTAACATTGTGCCACTTGTGGCTATTATGTTTTGCCGCCTCAGAATGCCATTGTGGCCACTGCTGACCTCATACTGCTGCCGCCGTCCGTGTCTCCTCACTGTGTTGTATTGTGCTCCACTCTGTGCCCTAATACTGTTTTGCCGCCTCCAGAATGTCATTGTGCCACTGCCTGATATCATACTGCTGCCGCCGTGACCTCCCACACTGTGTGATTGTGCCACTATGTGGGCCTAATCTGTTTTTTGCCGCCTACAGAATGTCAGTGTGCCACGCCTGTTCTCATACTTCTGCCGCCGTGAACATTCCACACTGGTGATTGTGCCACTATGTGGCCTAATACTATTTTGCCGCCTTCCAGTAATTAATGTCATTGTGCCACTGCCTGATCTCTTGCTGCTGCTGTCTGACTCACACTGTATCTTTGTGCCATCTCTGTGGCCTATTAATGGTTTTGCGCCTAAGAATGTCTTTGTTCCCTCTACCTGACCTCATGCTGCTGCGCCGTGACACTCGCTCTCAGGCATTGTGCCAATCTGTGGCTTCCTCGGTGTTTTGCCATCCTCCTAGAATGTCATTGTGCTAATGCCTGACCTCTTGCTGCTGGTGGCTGCCGCCGTCACCTCCACCACTCTGTTACTGAATGTTGCCACCTGAGCTCTCTGCTTGTTTTTTTCCAGCTTCTCGCTTGGCATGTACTTTTTCTGGACTACATTCCCACGCTTGAGGTTTTTGGTCTGTTTTTGCCCTGCTTAAGTGCCCTCAGGGAATTTTTTAGTGTAGCGTTCTAAGGGTGCGGGCGTCAGGCAATCTGCGTGTCTACTAAAAACATCAACATTGTTTGAAGACCTAACCAAGCTCCCTTGCATATTTAAAGGCATTGGCAAACGTTCTACTGCACCCTGAGGCTCTGTGCAGCCTGGAAATAGCTGCTTTTTTAACGCGTTTCGTGCCGAAGTAAGTAATTCGGACCAAATTTATTTTTGTCGGGGTATAAAAAAATTCGGACGTAAAGTGGACCGGAAAGCGTTTTTTTGAGAAATTCGCCCATCTCTAATGGTGATCAATTCACTATGACATCAATTTCTAAATGAGCTAGTTATGAAAATGAAATAGAAAAGATGTCTAACTTCTAATAAGTGATCTATGTTCTGTTGTGAAAAAACATGGCTGTAAAAGATTTCCAAATTATTGCATTCTTATCTTCTTTACATTTTACACAAAGGGTTTGTAAAATGAGAACAAAAATTCCAAAAGGGTTATTTTCTTGTCTTCCTGTACATACACTCCACAAACATATACACTGAATGAGCATCCATAGGACTGTAATAACTAAAGCATTAAACAGGTCATTCAACATGAAATGTGAATGGAACAAGAAGAACAAAACTGCTAAATGTATGTATGAATACACATACACACACACAAATATATACACATATATATATGTTATTACAGTCCTATGGATGTTCATCCAGTGTATATGTTTGTGCAGTATATGTACAAGAACCGTGCCTGAAAATGTAATGTATCACAGAAGGCCATATCAATGACGGAACTAAATAAGCTTCAAATAGGAATTTTGGACAGCACAGTAGTCCTTAATAAATTTTCATCAGGATCACCAATGCATCAGACAGCCAAATGGAAGCAGTCCCACCTCCTCTTAAAGTGCTCCAAAAAACGATACCAAGGGCGTCGCATTGGTGGTCCCCTTTATTTAAGATCTCAGTTGCAACAGCATATCTGCAACTTTTAAGACTCACCTATTCCTGAGTCTTTATCCTATGTGACATTCTATTTCTTATATTATATATAGATATTATTTATCTATATTTTTATTTATAAATTTTTATATATATATATATTTATATATATATAAAAAAGGCAGTTCGAAACATTTTAAAAACCCAAATCCAGCGCATTCCCTAATTCCAATATGATTTCGCTTTTAAAAAAAAACATGATCCCAATGATATAAAAACTGTCTTTGGACAAGAAAAAAACCAATAAAAAAACCGAGATAGCAGAGGCAGACAGAAACTTCACAGACTTCACAGATGAGTGGGATCCACTGTACGGCATCTCTCAATAACAACTGCACATGCCCAGGGAGTAAGGGTATGGCCGCTAACGTTCTCGGTTCAACACGTTACTGCGCATGTCCGTTGCCAGCACTTGCCGTGGCACAGACTTCAGTGAACTCTTCTCATTGAAACATATATACAAATTTTAAGAGCGTTTTTAAACCTTGTAACTAATGTTTGTGTCTGAAACATACCCTTAAAAAATATGAATAAATATTGCTAATAACAAATATATGTAAGTGGATATATGTAAAGATAAATAACTTAATCTAATTCCTTTCTACCTATGAGTGAATAATGATGTGACTAAAACTAAATATATTAAATAGTAAGTGATATATACCAAAAACAGAAAAAAAGAAAAAAATGAATAAAAATCAGAAAGAAAAAAAAGGAAAAAAAGGGGGAATAAAAAGGCAAAAAAAAAACAAAAATAAAGAAAAAAAGGGGGGGGGGGGTAAATAAAATAAAAAAAGAAAGAAAATAATCAAAAAAATAATCAAAATAATAAAATAAATATAATGATGAAAAAAATTGAAAACTGAAAATAAACAAAAAATATAAATAATAATAATAATAAAAAAAAAATTAATTTTAAATTATTTTAAATAATTATTGGTTAGTTCTTCTGCCTATTGCGCAGTTGTTATATCTGATTGGTATACATGTTTTTTTACAGATGAATTTTTATATTGGATTTTAGGTAATGCGATGGTGATTGGTTTGTTAATATGTTTTCAGAAACCGCCTTTTTTTATATATATAAGTACTTAGATTGTACAGCATAGGATTAGCTTGATAAAGAACTCAGGACGTGAGTCTGAAACGTTGACTGTTTATGTTGTTGCACTTGGGATCTTAATAAAATGGAACCAACCTATGCTGACGCCCCTGGTATCGTTTTTTGGAATTAAATAAGCTGTGAATGGAGGTAAATACAAACTGATCATAAAGACCAAACAAATACCTGGTAATTGGAGGAGATTTTTGTAATATTTTATATCTGTCCCAATGGTAGATTATCAGATTTTTCAAAAGAAAACGAACTTTGTGATGAGTCTTATTCCTGTACACTTATCAAGTCGGATTCATACTGGACATTTGTTACAAGTTTGAATCTCAAGTCAACTAAGATGTTGGTAAATAAGGGTGTTCACCAGACAGAAACTTATGTCATTGTTTTTTTTTTTGTTTTTTTTTAAAGGTTAAAAGTTGGTTACCAAAAAAGTTTCTATGTTTTTCTTACATTATCCAACAAATTCTCTGAACAGATGCACTTGTTGCTTCATGCTGGGTCTGCATGAAATATTTTTAAAATTATGTGTTGTATTCGTTTATTTTTTAGCAATTATAGGACTGGCCAGGTGCGGAAAAAAAAAATTATATAGTATGCTTCTAGAGTGCTGAGGTTTTTATCATCTGTAAAATATAATCCATGCTTCTAGTTTGGTATTTGTGCTCACTGTTATGAGTTGCTCTTTATCCGTGCTCATGGATACATGCTGTCATCTCAGAGCATTCCTGTGGATCATCACCTTTACCTTGGGGCCTTCGTACGCATTTGCTTTACACTCGAAATTCAAACATCAAACTATCACGTATTCATATGATCATTTAAGGCATTGTAAATAAAATCTATTATCACTGTAATTTTGGAAGAGTCTGGATAGTCTCTGGAGGTTATACCATAGGCAGAAATCCCGCTTTCTATAGCTATCCTGCGCCACAAGATTAGCACCACTATGAGAGATTAACCTGATGCATTATTATTTGGGGTATGGCATAGATGACACTGCAAGGGAACCAGCTCAATTTAGTATAAAGAGAAATGTGCGGTATTCGATTCACACAGGATTCCAATGCAATCCATCAGGCTGTTACTCACGCCAGCCTTATTGATCTAATATTCCGCCTACTGCGGGAAACACAAATATAATAGTAATATTTTAATGAAGACTCTTGTACAACAAGGCGATGTTTATTAATGGAGAATTTTAAAAATACCTTTTGTGTAATAACTTGGATTCCAGATATATCTATTAGTTCATGTGCTTCAGTTTGTGTATTGTCACCAGGAGTTAGCCTGTAAGGGGATAAAGATTATGCTCACCATGTTAGGGGTGAAAGAAAGTGGGGCACACTTATGTTTTTGGCAGCTTCAAGACACTTCTGTGCCTTGTTCGCCAAAGGGGTGTGAACTCAGTAGAATGGGCATAGTTTAGTATGTGTCAGGCGCATTGTTCGTAAGACTTGACACTTTTGAATGCGCCTAACATGAAGGGGTATTCTGGGGGTGTTCTGGGGGCATCGTACCACACTAATATTAGACACATATATGAATGTGGTTCTGCAAAAATAGACGCATTAATGCTCCGACAGGCAGACCTTTTCATGACGGTCTGTCTGGCCTTGAGGAGTCGAGTTTGAAAGCTACATTTACTTGTAAGGGGCAATAAATGTCCAATATTTCTTAACTTACACCAGTACAAATAATAAAAAAGCTAATTTATTATAATAATCAAACTGTATAAAATTTTATATTTACATTTTAATGAAAAATGTGATCAGTTGGTAATAATTAATATTAAAAATATAATGTCCCCCAAAATTTAGAATTATCTCCACTATTTTAAATATGTATTGTGAACAATTCATGTAGAACTTAAACTAATGTTACGATTGAATGTTAAACCACTTGTATTATGTCGTGTTGAGATTTTTAGTTTTTTACCTTTTTTACTACATTATATCTTGATATATTATTTTATGATGCTGTCGACCCCATTTGACTCTTCATACAGGCATGAGCCAAAACAAACCTCAGTATTGCTAGGGACCTGTGGTCCTCCAAGCGGATCAGTACCATTAGTTTCTTTTCACTGACACGATGTATGTTCTTTTGATTTTTCTCTTATTTCCAGCCTTTCTATAACTTAATACTAGTGTTGAGCGATTCTTTTATCGACAAAAGTTGAATTCGGGTCAAGGTCGTTTAGTCGGTGATCGAAATTGTCCAGATCATTCGAGTTTTTTATATTAAGAGGTTAAGTATCTGTGCCATCATCTATTAAGATCGCGCCCTCTTTTTCGGCGCTTCCTGTAATTTTGGGAGCCAGCAAAATAGAGGATTCGAGACAGAAAAGTGTAAGGGTGTCGTTGAGATGTACCCGTGTTGCGACCATCATCGGACTAGGTGTTGTATGTTGCGATTGGCTGGGAAAAAATCACAGTGACACTGTTTTACATTATAGAACAGCGTTTCCTGTTTCAGCTCAGTGTCTCTCAAGCGTCTCCATAGGGTAGGACCCTGAGCTCTGCTTTGGCCCAATAACAGCTCCAGCGAAATTAGTCTATTTCTGCCCACAGAGAAACCTTACTATAGCTGTGATCCTTCCAATTTAGTGTTAGATTAGAGTTTTGAAGTTTTTATGTAGTTAGCCTGTGAGAGAATTCGTTAAGCTGCATCTACCGCTGTTAAAGGTCACGGGGGGAGCGGGGGGGGGGGGGGGCCCGCAGGCAAACACAGACAAGCTTCTATCTAATAAAGAACACTGGATAAAGTTCACCAAGACTTAGTTATTAGACATGGTAGTTGAATATTCTTTATTATTAACAGTTTGCTATTGAAATATTTCCTGATATTGGGAGCCTGAACTATATATTGGATAAACATCATTTCTAGTATACTGCAGGTCTCTTTGGTTAGCTGCAAAACTCCACTGTTATTAATCAGGTATTACATTTCAGATAGGTGTTCAATTTTACCCATTACACCTGTGACCTGTGGATATATCCACCTTGCACTTAAATTAACAAATCAAGCAATCTTGTAGTCAGCCACAGGTTGTCGTTTGTTGGCGCCAAAGATGTACCGTGTATCGTACGAGAAACAGTCACAGTTACGTGGTTTTATTGACCTTGATTGCGGCGCCCAGATGGTTCATTCGACGTCAGCTGATGCTGCTAAATATTAAAACAGCAATTCTATATTCACACAGGTGAATTGAAAGGTGCCAGAATTACAAGTTTATTTATATCAAAACATAACAGTACGTGTTTTTTGACTTTGCGACCCGTGCACTGTCATGGACGCAGCATCTACGTAAATCTTTAATAACGCAATTTATATTCACCACAGGAATAACCATTCTACAACTAGTACAGTGTAAAAATGTGGTGGTGGGAGTAACAGTTGACAGAATTGAAAGGTAGCTTTCAGCTGTCATTGTTTGATGCAAAATGTCTAAAAAAAAAAATTTAATCGGGCAGATATTCTCTATATTATAATCAAAAAAACGGATCATATAACAGAGTCTCATCGATTGTTTGTATTTTATGGCTTCTAGCACCTGGCACCCAGCACTGCTAGTTCAATTGGAATAGACAAGGTCGCTAATGCAATCTAAACAACTGCGTGGAGATAACATCTTAAAAATACAGGCGTTATATTGTTTCTCATATTCAACACTAGGTGATTTGAATTGGAGTGACAAGAAGGTGCCCAAAAAACTAAAATCAGCATTCAGATTGCGTTTGTATTATTATTATCACACTGTAACATATTCTAATAACGAGTTTACCGTGTTTTTGGACTTTCCTTCGCAGTCATAGGCTCCGCCTCGGGTCCGGAGCAGCTGTTACATTTGACGCATCATGCTAGCGTAAAATGCCTTAAAGAACAGCAATTCTAGATGAATTCACCCACAGGAGAGGTTCATCAGGGTAGAATTTGAAAAGGTGCAAACAAAAAATACGCGTTTGTTTAGTATATCAAAAACATAACAGGGTGTGATACGTGAATTTTTTGGGAGCTTCTTGCGCTCATCCCCTAGCACGCCAGATCATTGAGACGGCGGAGGCATTCTCTCGTACAATGATATCGACTGAATAAAAACAACGAGCAAAATTCTATTTTTAATTCACCACAGTGTGATATTGAACAGGTGCTAAATAAAAAAAATTATAAACATGAATATCCCTCCTCACCTGTACTGGGGACTGTTAATATATCTTATTATTTGTCCATTCCGAAAAACTAACATGAGTTACGTGTTGGTTTTTTTGTTGTTTGGGACTTTTGCGCACCCAGCAGCTGCTTTCATTTGAAAAACTCCACCGCGCAGCTAGTTCTTGTACGATTATGTGTAATCCTTAAAACTGAAATTCTATATTCACCAGTAGGATTAAGAGTGAAATTGGGGGTAATGTGTTGCCAAAAAGCCAATACCCGTTTTATTTATTATTCCAAAACTTATCAGCTTACGTGGTTTTTTTTTTTTTACTTTTGCGCACCCAGCACTGTTCGTTGACGCAGTGCATTACGTAAATCCTTTTAAAAACAGTACAATTATATATTTCACCTCCACAGGTGAATAATTAATAAGGTGGAAAAAAAAAAAAAAAAAAAAAAAAATACAGTTTATTATATCAAACACTTTCAGTTACGTGTTTTTTTTTGAACGTTTTGCGCAACCAGCGACTGTTTCATTGTCTCCACAGCATCTACGGGAAAATCTTAAAGATAGACACAATTTATATCTCACCACCAGCTCCTGAAATTGAAGGGTGTTTGGGAGCATCAAGAAAAAAAAATACAGTTTATTATATCAAAAAACGATAGACAGAATTTTCCGTGCGTTTTCTTTGACTTCTATTTGGCGACCACCCAAGCAGAAACACATGTTCATTGACGCGATGGCAAGCATCTATAACGTAAAGTCTTTTACAAACTAGCAATGCTATGTATTTCACAAACTAGCTGAAATTGAAAGAGGTCGCAAGTACAACAACTAAAAACCTACCCTCAAAAAAAAAAAAACAGATAATAGATATCCTGTATTTTTCAGTGACATCATAATCAGTTACGTTGTTTTTTTGCCTGACTTTCTTTCTAAAGTGAGGAAGGTCCATCATTGCGAAGCACAACACAGATAGCACCTGTTCATTGACGCAAAGCATTTGGGTAAATCTTTAAAGACTAGACTAGAGTTTCTATATTCACCACAGGTTGAATTGGAAAGGTTTTTTTGCAACAAAATTTACCATTTATTGCTCTCAAATTATCATAACTGTTATGCGAGTTTTTTGTCTTTTTTTGCAGCTCCCCAGGACAGCTGTTCATTGACGCAAGCATTTCTAGTAATCTTAAAAATCGCAATTATATATTCACCAAGCACGTTGTTCAGGGGTAGGTTTGACAGTGTTTGGAATTGGAAATTAAGTGTGTGCAAATAAAAAAAAAATACCGGTTGTTATGTGCATATAATCTAAAAGAATTCATTAAACCATTGTTACGGTGTTTTTTGACTGATTGCTTTGAGTTGACTTTTGCGCACCGCAATCCCTAGCCCAATGTTCATTGGAATGTAAGGCATGTCTACGTGAAATCTTTATAAGCAGCCAATTCTGATATATCACCGACAGCGTTGGAATTGAACAGCGTTAGAATTGTGAAAGGTCTTCGACAGAAACATAAATAATACGCATTTGCATTATATATCAACAACATAAACGAAGCAGTTACGTGTTTTTGTTGTTTCTCTTAACTTTTGCCGCCAATATCTGCAAGTGCGATGCTGTTCATTGAGCCTCCAGAAAACAGCATCTGTACTCATCTGAAATTTTTTTTTTAAATTCAGGCAATTCCTATATCACCACAGGTGAATTGAAAGGTGCAAAAAAAAAAAAAAATACCGTTTATGGGTATATCAAAACATACTCAGTTACGTGTTTATTTTTTTTTGTGACTTGTTTGCGCAGGCACCCAGCATGTTTCATTGAGGCCGCACGCCAAGTAGCATCTACAATGTAAAAACTCTTATGTAAAACAGCATATGACATAATATTTCAATCCACAGACAATAAAGCTGAATTGGATAAGGTGCATAGTGAAAGATCTAGGTACATTTGCCATCCTAAAGAAAAATACAGTTTTTGTTTATTTGTACGCAAGAACCATTGAACAGTTTTACCACACGAGAATGCTTCGTTTTTGTAGACTTTTGCGCCCCTAAAATTCTTTAGCAATGTTTTCATGTGACGCAGCAATTCTACAGCTAAATCTTCAAAATCAGCAAGATTCATATATTCACCACAGAGGTGAATATGAAAGGCTCGTTTTGCAACAAAAAAAAAAATATCCATTTTTTATATACAAAAAAAATAACGTTAGTCTGTTGTTTTTTGGACTTTTGCGCCCAGTACTGTTCATTGACGCGGTAGCATCTACAGTTAAATCTTAATAAAAGCATTCTATTATTCACCACAGGTGAATTGGAATGGTGCAACAAATACCGTTTTATTATATCAAAACATAACATTTACGTGTTTTTTGACTTATTGCGCACCCACACCTGTTCATTGATGATAAGCATCTACGTAAATCTTTAAACAGAATTTGTTTTCACCACAGGTGGAATTTTGATAAGGTGCTTTGCAAAGTAAAATACCGTTTATTTATATCAACAAATAACGCGGGTGGTAGGTTAGTTTAAATTTTGCGCTCACATGCTATGGAATCATTGAAGCCAGCATCTACGTAAATCTTTAAAACAGCAATTTCCTATATTTCACCATCAGGTGAATTGCAAGAGGTGTCATGCAAGAAGTAATACCGTTTATTTTATCTAAAAAACATAACAGTTACGTGTTTTTTGACTTTCCCTTTTGCGCCCCCACCCGCACTGTTCATTGGATGCAGTAATCTATCGTAAAATCTCAGTATGACTAAAAATCAGCTCAAATTCGTAGATTAGATACACGCCACTCAGTGAAGTGAAGTGCATAAAATACAGTTTATGTGTATATCAAAACATAACAGTTATTAGGTTTTATTGACTTTTTCGCACCCAGCACTGTTCATTGACGGCAGCATGCTACGTAATCTTAAAACAGCAATTCTATATTCACCACAGGTGGAATTGGAAAAGGTGCAGAAAAATTTACCGTTTATTATGATCAAAACAGATAACAGTTACGATGTTTTTTGGACTTGTGCACACCCCAGCTACTGATTCATTGACGCCGCATCACGCTAGCTAGAATTCTTAAAAGTGCAAGCAATTCTATATTCACCTCAGCGTGAATTCTGGAAAAGGTCCAAAAAATACCGTTTGATTAATACCAAAACATAACAGATACGGGTTTGTTTGGGACTTTTGCCCAGTCCAGATTTGTTGATAGACACCTTGCAGTGGAAATTTGAATCATAGGCTAATTTTGTTCGTTAGAATAGAGGGATTTGAGAATAGCTCGTGATTTGCCGCTCTTTTTAATAAGAGACTGTACAAAACTCATATCCGTTCGTACTCTTACTCAAATTTTATATTTCTGAACATGGAGGCGAAATGCAGGTGGTAGCGAGCAAAGAGGGGTGGTGAGCACATGGACAAGGTAGAGGTTTACGGATGTGGAGAAGGTGCTCCTTCCAGTAGCTGGCGCGAACAACTAGCATGCCAGCGGTATGTAGTCAGTTGCAGGCACCGTCAGGCCTGTCATCGCTGGGTCAGGGCCCTGTGAATGTAAGATGTAACGCAACATCGTCGCCAATCTGTCCTTCAGTGGTTAATGCAACCTGCATTAGCGTCTTACCTCCATCGTCCCTCGCAGTCACGGCCACAAATCGTCGTCATCAGCATGCATCAGCATCCGCGTCCATACATGAAGCGCCAAATGTCAAACTTTGCGGCATTCTGACCACCACTGGTGGTAAGTCCATCTGTCTGAATGAACCTCTTTGATAGAGACAAATGCGGTTGGGGTCAGAAGGCAGTTAGAAGTCAAGAGCGAATCGATTTAGTTATGCGCTCTGACGCCCAGTTAATGATTGGCCATTGCTGTGAGGAGAGTTGAAGGAAAAGCCGGTCGTAGTCGCGGTCAAAAGTTCCCGGCGATCGGTCGGTGAACGCTATTGCAGTGCCCCTTGCTTGTCAGCCCGCAGCTTCTGGATGCAGAAAGTCAGGTAGACCAAGTCACATCTGTGTTGATTACGAAGATCAGATGATGATGACGACAATTGCGATCCATTCTGGGTTTTCCGCAGGAATTTGCTTGCGATCCTTCATCCGTGGAACGAGGAGAAGAGATGGGGGTAGTGTCAATACGGGATCCCGCCACAAAAAGGCGAAGAGGTCGGGCGCGCAGAAGTTCCGCTGGATAGTGATTCCCGCCTAGCCACGGTCAGCGCAAACCAACGCTCCTTCGTTATCTGCCGTCCAAAAAGGTCAGGACCTCTCAAGCCTGGGCGCTTCTTGAGCAAGCCTCGGATTCGACCCTCAGCGAATGTCATATGCTGCCTTTGCCGTAAAACGCATAGTAGAGGCAAGAACTTAGTGGTTAAACAACAAAAAACCTGGTCAATAAAAATAATGATTCAAAAAAACACACACTCTGTATGTCGGCATTTTAACCTATTTTGCACTCTCATGTAAAAACATTGGTCAAAAGATTATTATGATCAGTATTATGGTACCGTGACCTTATCGTTGGTGCACCCGCGATTTTGGATGATCCATTTAGTAGGCGCCAGTCTTTCGCCTCGATAGGGCCCACTCTTAAGATTGCCAACTATTCTCACCCAGGTTACCACTATCAATCATTAATTCCCTTTCAGCTTTCGACTGGTATTAAATATTTTACTTCCCGACCAAGGTTTCGACACCCCTTGATTGATAGACAATTAAGAGGCACCAAACCAAATTGTGGACAAATGGTATTGGGTGTGTAGTCATATATTAGCCGATTGACCCTCTTGCGACCTCCATGATAGTGCTGATTAGACCGAAATTTCTCTGGAATTATGCAATCTACATCTCATCCCAATACGTACTGTTTAATGGAGTTTCCTCTCTTGTGATTAATGCTTGTTTCCGCACTTTAAACCACTCATGTGCTGTGCTGTCGCGATTTATCTTAAAAGGGGTTAGCATGCGATAATGCACTCTATTGGCCTCAGGTTGACCAATTATTAAACTTCCATCCCCCTTCTTCAGTGTACATTGTCAAGATTCATGCCGAAACACTCATGACTAGCTAAAATATTTTCTCTAAGAATATTTTCTAAATTTTACCCAAATTTTTTGCCATAGTTAGTTCGCCAACACTAAAATCCTAGGAATCTGCTGCAGGGACCATTATAGGTTAAAAGAAGGACCCTACGCGCTCTAGCCGATATAGAGGTTTAAACTGTGGTTTGGAAGCTGGTCCCTTTCTGGATTGTATTATGAGCAGTGAGGTTTTGGGGGTGGGCGAACCTCTTCAGGTGTTTCACTCTGGGCGGACATTCGTGTCCTTTTCTCGCAGCTATCCAAATAGTTTAGGATGTTAGGACTGTTCGTACCCAATCGAAACTGGTTACTCTCCCTTGCTTACCCCTTGGTTTTGGATAACCAATACAATCAAACAAGTTTTTCCTAAGCTCTGGCTTCACCACTAAAATACTTTTCTAGTCTTAAACACTTAATGGTTTTGCTCATTACTGTCGTTACAATGTTTTATAGTGGCGAAATCGTAACTTTCCTTCGGGTTTTGAATGTTATAGAGAGGGACCTGCGTTGGTGTTTACGTCCTGTGCCCCCCCGATCACAGACTTATTATCGTGAATACTACACAATGTGTCAATTAATGATTCCATCCTGCTCACTATATAGGAAATACCCAAAGTGTTCTCAGGCGCGATTATCTCTGCTTCCATTTACCCCAGCGTTCTGCGTAACTACGCAGGAGTGCATGGATATATATAAATAAAGGATATATATTGGGATGCCATGATAAGTCGTTAGATTATCTAGGTACAGGATGGAAACGAAAACGGGATCGTTTTAGAGGTCTTTATCCACTCACAATCCACTTCGAGGCTATAAACGGGCAAGGCCTACGGTTTTTTGGCCCCTCTAACGGTCCACTCTTGGAGATCAGGTGCCTTAGCAATCCTTACTATAACTCTGGGATACAGCGGTGGTGGTTCATAAGGGTTTATGTGATCGGGTGACATGCGGGAGCTTATGGGGGCTGGGAATATGGAACTAAATGGCAGCGGCAAGGGCTCAGGCAGACGTCAGGAATCAGTGGGGTGGGACAGGAGATACAGGATTTGAGCTTGGCTTGAGTCATCAGTGGAACAGAAGAAGTTGGGGGGATCTATAAGTTTCTCAACTGCTCAACTCGTTTGCGACTAAACGTGTAACACCAAAGCTAAGGGTGGATTATGACACCACGTGCAGGGGTTTTGAGGTAGGACTTTTGATGGTGAATTACTGTGGCTCCCTGGAGAGTAATGGACGACCTGTATGTGGTGTGTGCCTTCCCCCCATGTAACCCGGCAGCGGGGTTTACATCACAATGAACTCCAGGATCTTCCCAACACCAATGAGACAGTGCACAAGGGCATCCTATTCAAAGAGGAAGATATAAGGTCCGGGGGGGTGTTTCTCCCCCAGATCTGTTTCATCCCAGAGATTTTAAAACAATAGCTGGCACTACACGTCACTGTTTTATTTTCTACAAGGTTTTTGGACGCCCTCCTCAATGGCATGGACCAGGTTGGAAGTAACGGACCGAGTAATTTGCATGGACTATTAAAACCGTCTGTCACACCACTTCCGACACTAATATCCAACCCCCTGTAATTCACCACGTCAAAACACTGCGGTAGTCTGGGTTTCTGAAGCCCACTTGGCAGCACACCATACACCCCTCTCTTCAGCCGCGGCGCCTGCCCCTCCCCATCGATAAATTGTATTACACTTTTTAGTATGTCATGGATACCCGTCACACAATCTCCTGCTCTGGCTGTTACAATGTTGGGAATTCCGCTCGCCAAACCTGAACGTTTGGGGAGGGGCCTATTACGGGACTCACTGAAACTAAACACCGCTTATAAGTGTACGCTGTTTGCCGCGGTAGCAGACGGTCCTGTGTGCAACTCTGCTAGGATTGTGGTTTTGTGGCAGCTTACTTATTGAGTTGCGGTTCCAGATACTGCCATCTTTATCATTGCACATCTCCCTTGATCACACATGTCCAGGAAACGTATGGAGTGGTGCTGTTAAAGGGGTGGAATCACTATTAATGGGCATATTCACTTGCTATGCCTAGGGTTGCATTCTCATCCTAGCATGACACTCCCTAGGCGCATGGCTGTGCGGCGCCAAATCGGACAAGCGTTCGTCGGCCAGTCTTGTCTTGGAGCTCCGCTCCCAGTAATTGCCCCACACCGGCAGGAAGCGCAATTAGGCCACAGCCTATGCTTGTTCCGCAAGCACAAACCCTCTCGCGACCGTCACTAGAAGACGAGTTGTACTCCACCCGCATCGGTCTCTCAGCAGCAAGTCGCGGCTTATTAAGTTTAGAAACAAAGGGCTGGGGAGCCCAAGAGCAGGGGAGGGTTTGACCAGCGTCTTATTACGGGCGGGCGGTGGTTATTTACCCCGGGGCTTCCAGGGGGTTGGTAATATCATCTCCGTGTCGGTTATCAAAGAACGTGACCAGGAATAAAGTAAGGAAGAGAAAGGTGATTTTAGAGAGGGAACATGTAGTAAACTACAGCTAGGAGTTTGGAAACTGCGATGAAAGATGTAAGTTTGGTAAACTGGTCCAGGCCAACAGGAGATGGCCGGTATAGAATAATTGTTATGAAAGGATTAAACTGGGGTACTGACGAAATTATCAGATCTGAGTATTAACCTGCTTAGGAGATGAGGTAGTGAGGGGGGAGGCACAGCGAGTAATGGTAGGTTCCTGACTACATCAGAAGCGTGGGTTTGGATTGGTAACTGGAATTTTCAGAAGAAATAAGGAGGGGGGTAGAATAGGACAGATAGGTGCCGGTCAGCTGAACATCAGGCACCAACAGAACGTCCCCTAACTGGCGTCATCAAAATGTTCCCAATAAGGCGCGCACTAAGGAACCTGTCCACAGAAACGACAGTTCTGGCGATTTTAAGCCGAAGCGGCATTTAACCCGTCGACATGCCAGTCTGGCCGCTGACGGGACCCTGAAAGTAAGGACAATAACTCATTCCTACCCTTTGACTCCTCAATTTCCCCAAAGGCTCAACATGGGCGCGAGCCTTATAAATTTCAGGAGCACAATACACACGTGTAGCCCCCTATCATGCCACTATCGGCCATTTCCTGTTGCCTTGAGACCTCGTCCAGGAAACTGAGACTTGGGAGTGATCATAGCGAGGGGAGGTTAGTAGCCGGGGACATTACTCTGCCTTGGGGCTTGGTCAGTTTACGGAACTCGTTGCTACACTATGCGCCAGTGAGTGGAATAACTGGGTTAGCACCAGCGATTATTGCGCGTACGTGTGTAAGGCGGGGGCTGCAGTCGGGTGGGATAAGGGGCGGGACAGGATGAAGGTACAACATCTGACTAAGAGTGACGATTGGGCTAACGAGGAATTAGGGTTGATACCTGTGAGCCCTCGACTGCCCGACCCAGACCACTCTGGTCCATGATACATACCTGGTCGGTGCTATGCAATACCTGGTGGACCCAGGCACTGACTCTTCCCCCTGACCTGCGAAGTACAGTCCACGGCGCGGGGAGTTGTCGTCGAGCCACATTCGGGGACCACCCATCTGGAGGCAAGGGAGCGATTAGTTCAGATAGGCGGGTCATCATACACATTACCATACACCAACCCCCGGCACGGTTACCACGGGTTACAGCATTTGAATATCTTAGCACTTATTAAAAACAACAGACTCCAAACGACCGAGTTTAGCCGTAACTTGATGGTAGCACGTTCTAATAGCATTTTAACCGGCATTCTTGCTACACTCAGTCTTGCAACGGGGTGAGTCCCCACTCCAAACCACCCCCTCACGCGAAAGGAGGAGAACCAAGCCACCGACGGTTCAGGTACAACAGGAGGCGGAAAACAGGGAACCAAAAAACCATCTTCCATGCACAGAGAATAGGCCGCCACGGAAAAACCATAATCGCCCCCCCCCACCAGGCAAGCCAACACTCAGAGCAGGCATGGAGAGTTTAATGGTGATCACCAGATACTCGCCCACAATGTAGATGATTGGATCAACCTGCGGCCACAGCCAACTGGTCGAATGATTGGGGACGGCGGGACGTATCGACACAAGGGAAGGTCACACAACCACCGCTGGGGAGCGAACTGGCGAGCAGCATGGCAGCTAATGTGTAGCAACTGCACATGTACGGGACTTTCAGGTGGGGGGTAGCAGGTGCACGCTAATGGAATGCTAGAGGAAGAAAGGCACTTGCAAAACGTCCCCTCCCTCGGTCTGGAAGCGCACCACTGCAGACATGTCAGTATGGTGCTAAGGCTAGGAGATGGTGGTTTTGTGATGGGGGCATTGGATGAAGTTGAAAAGCCTCGTGGTTTATTTTTGCGACCAGATAGAAACGGCGCGGAATGCGTAGTGTCAAGGCCGCGCGACAGCGGATTTGGGGTTAGTCTGGATGGGTGGATTAACTTTGGTGATTCCCGGGGGTTTTGAGCCCTTGGGAGCCGACCGCAGCGAAATTGAAATAAATGCATTCGTGCTCAAAAACTTAGACCTGAACTTTTTCTTTATAGAGAAAAAATGAAAAGTGTACTATGTTATATGCCCCTTCCCCCCTTGTACTCCCCCCTCCACCCCCCCCCCCCCCCCCCCCCCCCCCCCACCCCCCCCCCCCCCCCCCCCCCCCCCCCTTCTACAGAAAATCAAGGACAATTCCATATTAGTATTTAGCTTTACGATAAGTAAATGTATTATATCAGCATCAAAATATTTAAAGTGGTGGTACCTATACTTAGAAGAGGTGAGTGTGCCTGGAAATCCTATCCCCATATGTTTAATTGTTTTTTTCTTAATAAAGCACAAGCAAACATAATCACTATTATGAGTCATGCCAAGGTTCATTCCATCAGCCGCAGTTGTGCTCATTTATTTTTGCGCTGATAAGAGCAGCACCTTCTTTCCCTGTCCCAGAGTCTAGTTGGACCTTCTACTTCCAATTACATACTTTGTTGACCGCTTCCTGACATAGGACATATCTATATGTCCTAGCAGGAAGTACATTTCCGCAAATGGACATATGGGTTAGTTCTGGAGATTGTGCGGGCTTAAAAGTGAGCCCCACACAATCGTGACATGGGACCAGTGGTATATTACCGCTGGCCTCATGCCACATCACCCGTGGCCGGAGTGAGCTCTAACCGCGGGTGACTAACTCTTAGCTATCGCGATTAGTGTTGAGCGATTATTATCGACAAAGTTGAAATCGGCACAGTTTTTATGTTGATCGAAATTTTTAGATCATGCGATAATATAGGTTAAAATCTGTGATCATCTATTAAGATCGCGCCATTTCGCCGCTTTCTTCATTTTGGCGGCAGCAAAATCAGCTTACAGAATAGAGCAGGGTGAGATGTCGTGTGCGTGCATCATGACTGGGATGTGTATGGTTGCGATTGGCTGGAAAAATCACATGACCTCGTTTTACTTAGACCAGCGTTTCCTGTTCAAGCCTCAGTGGTCTCTCAGCGTCTCAGAGAAGAAGGAATGTGACGCTCTGCTTGTGTCCAAAAAGCTCAGCGAAAATAATTCTATTCTCTTCACAGGAGAAACCTTATACTATTAGCTGTGATCTTACAATTTAGTTAGTTAGAGATTGGAAGATTTTATGTAGTTGGTAAGAGAATTTTAAAGGAACATCTACCGCTTGTTAAAGTCACGGACGGGGAGGAGAGGGGGAGGGGCCGGGTGCGATCACAGACAAGCTCTATAAAGACTACTGGATAAAGTTCAACCCAAGAATTAGTGTAGACATGCACTGCAATAGCTTTTTTATTAACAGTTTTCTATTGAAATATTTCTGGATGTTGGGCAGCCTGAACTTATAGGATACACATCTTTTCTAGTCTCACGCGCATCGCGCGCACGCGCGCGCGCGGAGGTGCGAAAAACTCCACTTTTATTATCCAGTATACATTTCAGATATGTGTTCATTTTCAATTTTGCCCATTCACACTTGGTTGATATATACACAACTTGCACTTAAATATGAATCCAGCCAATTTTATAGTCACCACAGGTGATTGAAAGAGGTGCCAAAAATATTCTTGTATTATACGAATACATAACACGTACGGAGTTTTTTGACTTTGGCGCACTACAGCTTTGTTCATTGAGGCAGCTTGCACTTAAAAATTTGAATCAGCAATTTTATATTCACCACAGGTGAAATTGGAAAGGTGCCAAAAAAATCTTTTATTAATACGAATACATAACAGGATACGTGTTTTACTTTTACTTTGCCGCACTCAGCTTTGTTCATTGAGGCACCTTGCACTTAATGTGAACTACAGCATTTTATAGTTCCACCACAGGTGAATGAAGGTGCCAAAAATATCTTGTATTATACGAATACATAACAATTCGTGTTTTTTGACTTTGGCGCACTACAGCTTTGTTGTATTGGGAGGCAGGCTTGCACTTAAAATCTGAATCCATCAATTTTATAGTCACCAACAGGTGAATTGAAGGTGCCAAAATATCTTGTATTATACGAATACATAAAAGATACGTGTTTTTTGACTTTGGCGCACTACAGCTTTGTTCTTGAGGCTGCTTGCCACTTAAATTTTGAATTACAGCAATCTTATAGTCACCACAGGTGAATTGATAGGTGCCAAAAAATACCTTGTATTATCGAATACATTTCAGTTACGTGTTTTTTCACTTGGCGCCAGGCCAGCTTTGTTGATTAGATCTACTTTGCAGTTAAATTTGAATCCTAGCAATTTTGTAAAAGTCACCACAGTTGAATTGATAGGTGCCAAAAATACCTTTTATTATTGATTATTTCAGAGATACGTGTTTTTAACTTTGGAGCAGGCCAGCTTTGTTGGATAGATCTACTTTGCAGTTAAATTTGAAATCCAGCAATTTTGTTAGTCACCACAGTGAATTGATAGGTGCCAAAATTACCTTTTATTATCCGAATAATTTCAGTTACTGCTGTTTTTTTCATTTGGCGCAAGGCCAGCTTTGTTGATAGATCTACTTTGCAGTTATATTGAATCAGCAATTTTGTTTTTTTTTGATTTGAGGGATTTGAGTATAGCTGTGATTTGCCGTCTTTTAATAAGAGACTTCCAAATACTCTTCCATACCTTCTCAATTTTTATATTTCTGAAATACATGGAGCGAAATTAAGGTGGTACGCGGCAAAGAGAGGGCGGTAGGACATGGAGTAGAGGTACGAGAGAAGGTGCTCCTTCCAGTGCTGGCGACAACCACGGCATGCCAGCGTATCGTCAGTTGCAAGGGACCGTCAAGGCCTGGTCATCGCTGGATCAGGGGGCCCTGTGAATCTCAGCAACGAACAGCGTCACCAAATCTGTCCATTTCAGTGGTGTAACGCAACCTGCATCCAGCACAATTGTTCATGTTTGAATTTTTGGGGGCATTTAGCCATGTGAAAATGCAGCTATACTACAGGTCCAATTGTCAAAAAAATGTGGTTTCTACACAGACATTTGTTCTTCCCCAATTCTCAAGAGTGGCTCAAGGGTGATGGTGCTGTCAGAAAACAGGAATAGGTAGGGGACACTGTTAATGGACCACATATTGCAAATGACTTGTTTTTTGCAAGATCTTTACATAGATATCAATCCCTGTATTGAGGGGACAAACCATTTAATACAATTAAAATAGAGAAACAAAGACATGGTGGGATTACATCCTATTTTAAAAATGTGTTTTCTAGAATTAAACTACTAAAAGGAATTGCATGTACAAATATTGGTAAAAAAATTCTTCTGAATTGTACAGGGAGGTACAGGAAACTTGACCGATGGTAGGTTATTCAGAGGACATGGAGTATGGAGACGACAGAGAACAAAGTAAAAGAGACAATTTCCTCCAGCAAGTTGAGTAAAATAGGAAAAAGAATGCCAAGGAAAAAGGGCACCTGGGTGGAACAGGAGCGTTAACCACCAGTATTTCCAAGTGAAGCTCAATTCACCCGCACTCATACGGGGGGCAAGCGTCTACCCAGGACAGGGAAAGTATATGTCCAGTGAAATTTAAATGGTGGTTGGGAAAGACTCCTTTTTCCGACACTTTTTAATCTGGGGTCCATGCAGGTTTGGGGCTCATGCTGTAGCCCAGGACAGGTATAGTTAATGCCCAGTTCAACTACAATGGTGGTTGAAAGACTCCTCTTCCCGTCTCTTATTAACTATGGGGGTCATGCAGGTTTGGGGCTCATGCTATGGCCCAGGACAGGTATAGTCAATGTCCAATGAAACTAAAATGGTGGTTCAAAGACTCCTTTTCCGGCACTTTTTAAGCTGTGGGTCAGACAGGTTTAATTGTCATTCTGCGGTACAGGACAGATATAGTAAATGTCCAGTTCAACTAAAATGGTGGTTGAAAGACTCCTTTTTCCGGCACTTTTTAAATGTGGGGGTCATGCAGGTTTGGGGCTCATGCTGTGGCCCAGGACAGGTATAGTCAATGTCCAGTGAAACTAAAATGGTGGTTGAAAGACCCCCTTTTTCCGCACTTTTTAATCTGGGGTCATGCAGGTTTGGGGCTCATGCTGTGGCCCAGGACAGGTATAGTCAATGTCCAGTGAAACTAAAATGGGGGTTTAAAAGGGACTCCTTTTTCCCGGCACTTTTTAATCTGTGGGTCAACAGAAATTTAAGGGTCATTCTGCGGTACAGGACAGATATAGTCAATGTCCATTTTCAACTAAAATGGTGGTTGAAAAGACTCCTTTTTCCGGCACTTTTTAATCGGGGGGCCCTCAGGTTTGGGCTCATGCTGTGCCCAGGACAGGTATAGTCAATGTCCAGTTCAACTAAAATGGTGGTTAAAAGACTCCTTTTCCGGCTTTTTAAATCTGGGGGTAAATGAGGTTTGGGGCTCATGCTGCGTTCCAGGACAGGGAATATTCAATGTCAGTTCAAGTAAAATGATGGTTCAAATAATACTGCCTTCTGGCACTTTTTAATTTGTGGGTGATGCAGATTTAAGCGTCATGCTGTGGTACAAAAAAAGGGATAGTGAAATTTGGGGTGTGATTTTTTTTTTTGTGGCTTTTAAAAACCTTAAGTGTGTTGCCTTAAAATGTAGCACGTATCCATTTGACTGTTTGGTGGGTGTTAATTCCAGCCCTTCTCCAGCCCTGTTTGGGTGTAAGAATAAAGGTGTTGTTGCTCTCCCATAGACTTTAATGGTCATCGATCATAATCTACTATCGACTATCTTGTCGATGATGGTCGACTATCGACCATCGACCGATGTTGATGGCCAACGTAATCGCTCAACACTACTGGGCATCATTATATGCTATGTTTTCCTCCTTTTTAATGCGCTGCCAGGCCTCTACTGCAGTGGTTTTCAGTTACTGTTTGTTTGTGGGCTTGTCTGTAGTTTAGTCCTTAACAAGTGAAATGCATGTTCAATTGGGTTGAGATCAGGTGACTGACTTGGCCATTGAAGAATGTTCCTCTTCTTTGCTTTAATAAACTCCTGTGTTGCTTTTGCTTTATGTTTTGGATCATTGTCCATCTGTATTATGAAATTCCGACCAATCAGTTTGGCTGCATTTGCGTCCTAACTGTATGTATATTTTCCTACTAGTATAGAAACCATAGTTGTTAATTGTCTCAGCCAGTCCTTTACATATAAAATTTTAAATAAAATGTTCAAGGATGATGTTGAAGCTCCTTTATGACACAGGCTGATCCCCATATTAACAGACTACTAACCATACCCTGTACACTGCAAAAATTGATACAGCCGTATTACAGCCATGTACATAAGTTCCTTAATGTTTATGTTACTACATATATGAAATAGAAATGCTTCAAACATGATTACAAAAACATTATAAATCTTCAAGAGTAAAGGGTAAGCGATACTTTACTAACTATTCATGTATGAGACACTCAGATCAAGACACTTTGCCTCCTCATTTAATATCTGAGTCATCACAACTAACAGAATTGAATTGCAGCTAAACACAGAAGCTAAAGTGGTTTAGTTCAAACACACTTAATTAAATATATCTCCAGTCCAGCCAGGCTCTTCAAATTCTTCATTGAACTTCCGTATTGAAATTCTGTTTTTGAAGAAAATACTATACAATTCTAGGTCCTTGTTAAACCCTTAGAAGCCGAGTTTCCAGGAATAGGGTGTACTTGATGTTTTATTTATTTTTCATTTAGCAATTGGCAAAGAACTCTTGAGAAATATACTTTGTTTGTAAAATGATACTTGAAACTAAACTAGATAGACTGAAAATGGTAAGACATAAACAACATATTGTAACGATATACCTCAAGGTAAAAACAATGGATATGGCACTTTAGAAAAAGATAAAATGTAGAAGTTATTACATGAAATAAGTCTTTTTAAAAGTTGTCTGATCACAGGTTTGCTGTTTTTGGAGGTAGAATTAAAAATGTATCATACAAAGATGGATGCGGCTAACTACTTTAGGAAACATAACCCAAACTTTCTATATTACAGGTTTACTCAGTGATAGCACTGTGGTCCCTCAACATACAATATTCATTTGTTCCGGGGCGACATTGTATGTTGAGATCATACATCTATAGAAAACTGGTGATTGGTTCTGAGTAGTGATGAGCGATTACGTTGACTCTCGTCATCGGGTCGATAGTCGATATCGTCAATTATCAAGACGATTTCCGATAGTCGATAATAGATTATCGCTGATGACCATTAAAGTCTATGGGAGAGGAACAACACCTTCATTCTTACACCCAAACAGGGCACACAACAGTAAACTGGAGACGTGCTACATCTTAGGCAAGACACTTAGGTTATAAAAGTCACAGAAAAAAAGTCACAGACCATTCACTATCCCTGTCTTGTACAACAGCATGACCCTTAAACCTGCATGACCCACAAATTAAAAAGTTTCAGAAGGCAGTATTATTTGAACCACCATTTTAGTTGAACTTGACATTGACTATACCTGTCCTGGACCGCAGTATGACCATTAAACCTGTCTGACCCACAGATTAAAAAGTGCCGGAAAATGCAGTCTTTGAACCACCATTTTAGTTGAACTGGACATTGACTATACCTGTCCTGGACCGCAGCATGACCCTTACACCTGTCTGACCCCACAGATTAAAAAAGTGCCAGAAAAAGGAGTCTTTCAACCACCATTTTAGTTGAACTGGAAAATGACTATACCGTCCTGGACCGCAGTATGACCATTAAACCTGTCTGACCCCACAGATTAAAAAGTGCCAGAAAAAGGAGTCTTTCAACCACCATTTTAGTTGAACTGGACATAGACATTTGTGTCCGTTACTGGGAGGACGAGAAGGTAAGACTGCTGGATGCAGGTTGCATTAACCACTGAAGAAACAGATTGGTGACGCTGTTCGTTACTGAATTAAACAGGGCCCTGACCCAGTGATGACAGGCCTGATGGTCCTGCAACCGACGTTCCGCTGGCTTGCGTGTTGTCGCCAGCACTGGAAGGAGCACCTTCTCTCGTACCTCTATCTCCTACACCCCTCTTTGGTCGCTTACCACCTGCATTTCACTCCATGTTCAGAAAGATAAAAATTTAAGAAGGTATGGAAGAGTTTTTGAAAGTCTTTTATTCAAAGACAGCAAATCATAGCTATTCTTAAATCCCTCTAATTTCCAACAGCCAACTAGGATTAGAAACTGAAATGTTTCTAGCCAATACCTGTGAAATGCGGTCTGGTGGAGGAACCGTAAGACAAAATCAACAGTGTTCTTCCTTCAGTCCCAGGGATTTACAACTGCCCAGTAGACTAGGAATTTGATAGTTTTCCCAACAAAATATCATAAAATTTGCGCTATCTGAGCCAAACTGAGATTCAACGAGCGCAATAAAACTATTCAGAAGTTACACGAATGAGATTTTGCGTTTTTGGCACCAATGACAAACGAGAACAGTTGCTGGAAAAATTTTCTATCAGAATTGTGTACAACGTGGCTATTTGAAAAAAACTAGGGCCGCACCACGTGCAATACAGCTATTTAAAAGTTATACGGATAACAAACGTTTTTTGCACCAATGAAATACACCAACAGTAACTACGAAATTTCTGTATTCAAATTTAAGTACAAAGTGGCTATTTGAAAAAAAACTGGGGAACCAAAATGCAATACAGCTATTTAAATGTTATACGGATAAGAAAAGGAGGTTTTCGCACCTATAAAATACAACAGCAATTACTAGCAAATTTCTGTATCCTAATATACACTCACCGGCCACTTTATTAGGTACACCTGTCCAACTGCTCGTTAACACTTAATTTCTAATCAGCCAATCACATGGCGGCAACTCAGTGCATTTAGGCATGTAGACACGGTCAAGACAATCTCCTGCAGTTCAAACCGAGCATCAGTAGGGGAAGAAAGGTGATTTGAGTGCCTTTGAACGGGCATGGTTGTTGGTGCCAGAAGGGCGGGTTTCTGAGTATTTCAGAAACTGCTGATCTCCGGGGATTTTCACGCACAACCATCTCTAGGTTTACGAGAATGGTTCCGAAAAAAGAAAAAAATCCAGTGAGCGGGCAGTCCTGTGGGCGGAAATGCCTTGTTGATGCCAGAGGTCAAAGGAGAATGGGAAAGACTGGTTCGAGCTGATAGAAAGGCAACAGTGACTCAAATGGGCCCACCCGTTACAACCAAGGTAGGCAGAAGAGCATCTCTGAACGCACAGTACGGCGAATTTTTGAGGCAGATGGGCTACAGCAGCAGAAACCACACCGGGTGGGCCCCTCCTTTCCGCTAAGAACAGGAAACTGAGGCTCCAATTTGCCCAAGCTCATCGAAATTGGACAGTAGAAGATTGGAAAAACGTTGCCTGGGGCTGATGAGTCTCGATTTCTGCTGCGACATTCGGATGGTAGGTCAGAATTTGGCGTCATCAACATGACAGCATGGATCCATCCTGCCTTGTATCTACGGTTCAGGCTGGTGGTGGTGGTGTCATGGTGTGGGGAATATTTTCTTGGCACTCTTTGGGCCCCTTGGTACCAATTGAGCATCGTTGCAACACCGTGTTTGAATCTATTTCCACGAAGAATTGAGGCAGTTCTGAAGGCAAAAGGGGGTCCAACCCGCTACTAGCATGGTGTACCTAATAAAGTGGCCGGTGAGTGTAAGTACATGGTGGGTCTTTGAACCAAAATGGCCTGCGCCAAATTGAAAAAAAAACTAATTAAATTGTTTTAAAGGATAATAAAAAGGTGGGGTTTTGCACCTATGAAATACAACAGCAATTACTAGCAAATTTCTGTATCATAATATAAGTACAAGATGGGTCTTTGAACAAAACTGGGCTGCGGCAGAGTGAAAACATCCTAATTAAATTGTGTACGGATAATAAAAGCTGAGTTTTGCCCCAATGAAATAAACCTGCAGTGACTAGAAAAATTCTGTATACTAATGTAAGTAAATGTTTGGTCTTTGAACAAAACTTGGCTGCAGAAAACTGAAAAAAAAACTAATTAAATCGTGTACGGATAATAAAAGGTGGTTTTTGCACCTATGACATACACCTGCAGTGACTAGAAAAGTTCTGTATCCTATTGTAAGTACAAGGTGGGTCTTTGAATAAAACTGGGCTGCACAAAAGTGAAAAAAAAATACTTAAATCGTGTACGGATAATAAAAGGGGGTTTTTTGCACCTATGACATACAACCTGCAGTGACTAGAAAAGTTCTGTATCCTATTGTAAGTACAAGGTTTGGGTTCTTTGAATAAAACTGGGCTGCACAAAAGTTGAAAAAAAAAATACTTAAATCGTGTACGGATAATAAAAAGGGGGTTTTTGCACCTAATGACATACACCTGCATTGGGGGGACTAGAAAGGTTCTGTATCCTAAATTTTAAGTACAAGGTGGTTTTTTGAATAAAGCTGGCTGCACAAAATTCAAGGTACTATTTCACCAAAAACTGGCCAAAAACTGGTTAAAAAGCCAATTCAATGCAGGTTCAAAGCAGAGTCTGGGATGCACAATTTACATTCTCCTTTCAAAAGCTTGCCTGCCTGTCTGCCTGTGTTCGACCGCGCCCCCCCCCCCCCGCATCTCCACCCCCCCTCGCGACTGTACAGCGCTGGATGCTTCTTTAAAAGTCTCAGCCTAACTAACTAATAACTGAATTTCTCTTATCTACTTATGTTCTAATGTTCACAGCTAAAGCATAGTTGTCTCTTGAACAAAAGAACGTGTCACTAGCATTGAGGAGAAAGCTGCAACGCCGCTTTATGGACACATTTACCAGATGCTGAACAGGAAGGGCTTTTCTATGTAAAACGGGTCATGTGATTTTTCCACAAATGAAAACCCATGCACATCACAGTCAGATGTCCACACCCAGCACACCCGTCTATTTCAATTTATTTTGCGGGCCGCCAAAATAACAGGAAGGACGAAAAGGGCGCGATAGAAATGATTATGCGAAATTTCTCACCTAAATTATCGCGTGATCGGAAAATTCCGATCAACCTAAAAACTATGCCGATTTCAACTTTGTCGATTATAACTCGCTCAACACTAGTTCTGAGGCCCCAAAATGTTACCTAAAGTAATGAAAAATGGAAATGAAGGAAAAATTTAAAAAGCCTTTGTTTGTTTCCCCCGCTATACTTTTAATCGATTGTACCCATCTCTGGGTTAAACGGGGTTCCTCTTTCCCTTTTTTTCTCAATAGTGTTTCATATATAAAAATGAAACCAATAGCATCATGACTTAGAAAACATTTATTTTTCTTTCCCAAAAACATCTAATTTAAAGCATCTTCGTTATTTACATACGTGCAGAAATAGCACATGCTTGACAAAGAGGACAGGGAGCCTCGAAACATCGCAAGTCTGGCAGGGAACGGGGTCCGTGTCACTCCCCCTACTACCCAAATTTGGGGTATCAACTCAAGGTTTTTAAAATACCACATGTTTTTTTGGGTATCTGCTATTTCTCCGTATTAAATAACGAAGAAGCGTTCTTTCGCTATTTATTGGAAGATAAATAAACGTTTTTAAGTCATGACTACTATATGGGTTTTTTTCTATATATGAAACAATGAAGGAAAATTAAGCAGATAACTGATACAGTAACAGTTCTACACAGCATTGGACAAAAACTCACTGAAAACCAAAATGTTCATAAAACTGAGTTTTTTTGTCCACTGCCTGTCAAGTTGCTGATAAAATGTTTTTTTTTGTTGTGTTTTCTGCAGGTTTTTTGGACGTGTTTTTTTTTTTTTTTTTTGCAGAAATATACAGCATTATAATTGCTATGGATTTCTGCAAAAAAATGGCCAAAAAACATTCAGCTGCTGGAAACTGGAAATTTCTTTCTATATTGAGGAGAGGAGCTTCTTTGGGTCATGTACTTTACACACAAAGTACCAGTAAAAAGAAAATGTGGCTGTACTCACCTGGTTGCCAAAAGAGCCGCTCTTCCTGGAACATATAAAGAGCAGTACAGGATATGTAAGTACCGCCTGTACGTAGGGGCCTACAACCCTTTAAACACTGCATGCATTTCACTAATACAGATGTTTTAGAAGTAAAATGTGCACAAAAAAAAGGATACTAAGGTTTTAAAAACATCGAAAATCAAAACCAGACTTAAATATATTGTCCAGGAAAGATCATTGTTTTTTGAAAAAAATTTTATCCTGAACGTTGT
>JAODAL010044773.1:0-32558 GCA_025379985.1 Phyllomedusa bahiana | reverse complement strand
TCAGGGCATCGCATCTGAGGCAAGTCAGGCTGTGTTGAAGCTTGCTGAGGCAGCGGAGTGAGGAGGAGGATAAGTATTCCCTGGACACCAGAACGTTACCGACGTCCCCTGCCTTGGAAAGAGTTGGCACAATTTTGAGTTCGGAGAGGAAGAATGAGAAGATCAGTTTGCTAGTGCCCCTCGACCAAGGATTGGGAAATCAAGGCTCCATCTCTCACATGAGTGCCTTGATGCTCCCATTTCCTCCAACATGATCCTCGCATTAAGGCCAATCAAAATGAACAACAGTTTTACTGGGTTGCCACCTTCCTGGATCCCCGTACAAAACAAAACCTCAGCACTTTCCTTCCACCCACCCAAATAGAGAGTAAAATGCAGGAAATGAGACCTTGCTGATTGATCAAGTGGAGACATCTGTGCGTCTGCTTCACGTTCCTCAAATATCACGGTGGAAAACAACATCAGCGACGGACAGCAGTAGAGTGCAAGTTAGCTGTGTAGCGGCAGCAGCAGCAGGCAAGTGTCAGAAGCCTAATGGGTGACCTCTGGCAATCTTTATTTACCACCTCACCAACGCATGCAATGCAGGGCACCCACATCCAACAACACAGAGACCAGCTTAAGATCATGTGCACGACTATCTGCGTCTCAACACTGAGTGTTTTTTTGTATGTGTTTCCCCCGGACCCAATAGACTTCTGGGTATCCAAAATGGACGAATTGGGTTTTTTTTCCCCCCCCCCCCCCCCAGAGCCCCTCGGCTCGCCATGTCACTAGAGGTTTTTGTCCTGCAGGCCTAGCAGTCCAGCGTCATATCTGAACGTCAACCTTCTCTCCAGCTGGAGGAGTCATTACAGACAAGGCACCGGCTTTCCACAGATAATGTGGATTCTTTGAACTTTCATCAAGATGAATCAGCATGGATCTCCTGAGTGATTTGTGGCCGACCAATTGCCGAGGTCCACCGATTAACAGTTTTGCCGTCTACTTCACATTCCTCTCAAACAGAAATGGTCCTCTTTGAGAACTTTTTTTTAAATGATCATTTCTTACTTGCAATTTTTATTCTCTTTCCAACAGTTCATTTGCTGGTTTGCTGTGAGGAGACTGTAAAAGGACAGCAAGGATTCATGACAATTTAACTCACTTATCTGTTAGAGAGTTTCGCATTGTCCAATGGTTTTGAGGTCATGTTTGCTGTGAGATACAGCTATAATTATGGTCCTTTGGAACAAAATGTGGGCTTCTAAGTTGGCATTTCCCTCACAATTTTAATAGTGCCTGAGAGTATTTTTAATAATTTTTGGGTCATGCCTGCTTTGAAATGCAGCAATACTATAGGTCCTAACAGACATTTTTCTTCACAATTGTCCAAAAGTGCTCATAGGGTCATGTTTTGAATTTTTTTGGTGGGCATTTTGGCTGTGACATGCAGCTATAAATACAGTCCCTATTATAAAAAAATGTTGTTTCTAACAGACATTTTTCTTCACAATTGACAAGAGTTGGCTCAGGGTGATGGTGCTGTCAGAAACAGGAATAGGTAGGACACGTTAATGGACCACATATTGCAAAATGACTTTGTTTTTGCAAGATCTTTAACATACTATCAATCCCTGTATTGAGACCACCCATTTAATACAATTAAAAAAGAGAAACAAAGACATGGTGGGATTCCATCCTATTTTAAAATGTGTTTTCTAGAATTAAACTACTAAAAAAATTTGCATGTACAAAAATAGCGTGGTAAAAAATTCCTCTTGAATTGTACAAGGAGGTACAGGAAACTTGACCAGATGTAGGTTTATTCAGAGGACATGGATTATGGAGCAACGACAGAGACAAAGTACAGAGACAATTTCCTCCAGGGGACGTTGAGTAATATGAGAAAAATAATGCCAAGAAAAAGGGCACCTGGGTGGGAACGGCAAGGAGCGTTAACCACCAGTATTTCCAAGTGACAAAGCTCATTGGCGGCACTCCATACGAGGGCAAGCGCTACCCAGGTCTTGACTGTGTACTGAGGAAGGCTGGTTAGGTGTAGGGGGGGGGGGGGGGGGGGGGGGGGGGGGGGGTGGGGGGGGGGACGCACCATTCCGCTTACGCACTCTGGGGGGGGGCTTCAGCACGACTGTTTTCGTTGCTGCGTCATTAGGCATTTTTATACCGTGGGTTAATAGATGACGGACGCCAGCCTGGGCTCTCACTGCACCCACCTGTAATTTCCGCCGGCCCTGGCTGCTGTACCTGCGGTGTTTAATAGAATGACAGACCCGCTAGCATGTCCTCTCAACCGCAACCCACTTGTAAGTCTGGCACTGGACCTCCGTGTTAACAGATGGCTGATGGCAGCACTGGCTCTCACGTTTAGGGGGCAATCAGGAGAGCTTCAAATTTGTCTTAAAAAAATCAGATTTAAAAAAGATGATATCTGTGAGTTTATGTAGTGTCAACAAAAGGGGTCTAGGGCTGGACACAAATTGCCCAATTTTAGCTTAAAATTTTCCTGGGCTAGAGTCACTATGGTCGCATCATTTGATCTCGCAGGGGAGTCTGTCCCTAATCAATGAGAAGGATTTGGTGGAAAAATGAAACCATTGAATTGATTGGCTGAATCAGTCTCAGAAGCCAGGACGGCAATGTCTTTCTCAACTAAGAAGTGTTTTTGGGGATGATTAGGAAATTTTGTATTACTTATGGGTGTGCGGACGAATTAAACACCTTCTACCACGTGTAAAAAAGTACCTTAAAACACTGCAGGAGGGTGTATTTGTATGTTATTACACTTGAAAAAAAAAGCAAAATGGTAAATAATGTAAAACTATAAATAAAACTTCCCTAAATAAATTTCCCTGTAAACAAATTGTCAGTTACCAAAAATATCTAAATGAGAGTCACTGTAAAAAATAGCATAGTGCCACTTTATGATTGTGGGTCAAACAGTTTAAGGTTCATGCTGTGCCCAGACAGGGATAGTCTATGCCATGAAATAACTAAAATGGTGGTTGAAAGACTCTTTTTCCGGCACTATTTATATGTGGGGTCATGCAGGTTTGTGGGGCTCCATGCTGTGGCCCCATGACAGGTAAATAGTCAATGTCCAGTGAAAACAAAAATGGTAGTTGAAAGACCCCCCTTTTCCCAGCACTGGTTTTAAATCTGGTGGGTCAGACAGGTTTAATGGTCATACTGCGTACAGGACAGAAATAGTGAATGTCCAGTTATCAACTAAAATGGTGGTTCAAAGACCTCCTTTTTCCCCGCACATTTTAATTTGGGGGTCAGCACAGGTTTTAATGGTCAGCTGCAGTCCCAGGACAGGTATAGTCAATGTCCATTCAACTAAAATGGGCTTCATAGACTCCTTCTTCTTGCACCTTTTAATCTGTGATCAGACAGGTTAATGGTCATACTGTGGTACAGAACAGTATAGTCCCAATGTTCCAGTTCAACTAAATGGTGGTTGAAAGTCTCCTTTTTCCCAGTACGTTTTTTATCTGTGGTCAACAGGTTTAATGTCATACTGGGCGGTACAGACAGTTATAGTTAATGTCCAGTTCAACTAAAATGTTTGAAGACTCCTTTTTCGGCACTTTTTAATATGGGGCCATGCAGGTTTGGGGCTCATCGCATTCCAGGACATCCGGGATATTCAATGTCACAGTTGCAAGTAAAATGATGTTCAATCATACTGCCTTCGGGCACTTTTATTGTGGTCATGCAGGTTTAAGGGTCCATGCTGTGGTAAGACTGGGATAGTGGAATGGTCTGTGGTTTTTTTTCTGTGCTTTTATATCCTAAATTGTCTTGCCTAAGATGTAGCACGTATACAGTTGCTGTTTGTGATGTTAATTCCAGCTTCTCCATCCCTGTTTGGGTGTAAAAATGAAGGTGTTTTTCCCTCTCCCATAGATTTTAAATGGTCATCAGCGATAATCTTTTTATCGACTATCGGATACCCTTTTTGAAAAATTTTCCCGAAATCAAATTATCGCCCGATGCGATGTCAACTTTAATCGCTCATCACTAGTAATAAATCCTCAGCTGTGTAAAGGGCCCCCGCTCAGATATGACGCTGGGGGGGGGGCCCCAGGAAAACCCATTAGGGCCCGTGGCGAGGGGGAGTGGGGCCCTTTTAACCCAAATTTTGGATCCCAAAAAGCCCAATTGGGCCCGGAAAAACATCCAAAAAATCAATTTTGAGACGCAAATAGTCTGCCCCTTGATTTTTAAGTGGTTCTGTGTGTTGGTTTGTGTGCCCTGTTTTAACATGGTTGGTGAGGTGGAAAAATAAAGTTGCCAAAAAGGTAAACCCATTAGGCTTAGGGTTAATTGCCTGTTTGCTGCTGTGCCGCTACGGCTATTTGGGGGGCCCTCTATTCTGCCACTTCGCTGAGTTTTTCCCCCCGTGTTTTTAAAAGAACTTTTCGAAGGAAGCAAACGATTTTCCCCCAGTTGATCTTTCGGGAAAGGGTCCCCCTTTTTCCTGCATTTTATTCTCTTTTGGGTGGGGGGAAGGGAAAAAAAGTGTGAGTTTTTTTTTTGTACCGGGGATGGGGGGGGGCCACCAGAAACTTTGTTCAGTTTGAGGTTTTAAGGGGGGGAGGATTTTTTGGGGGGGGAAAATGGAGAAATCCAAGCCCTCATGTGAGAATGGAGCCTTAAATTTTTCCCCAAAACCCTCTGGGTCGGGGGGCATAAACAAACATCTTCCCCATTTTCCCTCCTCCCCCTTAAAATTCCCGCCAACCTTTTTCCCAAAGGGCCCGGGGGAGGGTCGGTAAGTCGGTGTCTGGGGAATACCTCATCCCCCCTCCCCCCGCTTCCTCCAGCAACGCTTCAAAACCCCTAAACTTGCCGAGATGTGCCCCCCTGAGAGTGAGGCGCCCCCTTTTGCACTAGCCCGGCCCCTGGGAAACCCTTGTAATGAAGGACCGATAAAATTGGGGAAAATTTTGGGCCCTTGTAGTTTCGAAAAACCGAGGGGGAAGGCTCCTTTGCCCGCTTCTGTGTCCTTTTCTCCCCCCCCCGTCGGGGTGGGCCCCGAGGTTTCTGAGTGTCCAACGATTTTCCCAGAACTAAGTTTCCCCAAAAATGGTCATGCTGAAAAGGGGGCATTGTCTGCATGCCCTTTTTGGGTTTGGCTTTTTTAAAATGGCAAGGGGGGGTGGAGCTTTTTCCCCTGCCTCCACTTGGGTTTGGCCCTCAACACCCTATGCCCGCACCGTTTTGCTTGTCGGCCCATTTTGTTTTTTTAAAACTACTTTAGTGGCATTGCGCTGTCCCAAACCAAACGCTAGAGCATGTGGAGGGTGGAATTTCCAGCGTTTTGCAGGGTCAACAATGAGAGGTTTTCCGGGGGGGGCCCGGGAGTGACGTGCAACGCAGAAGGGGGGAAAGAAGAGCGTGCGAACGGGGGGGTTTAGTGCGAACTCGGCCCTCGAGTTTTTCCCTCAGCAGGGGGTCCAAAACCCCGGGTTTGGTTTTTTAAGTTTCTGGACGAAAAGGGTTTTCATGACATTTTTGGCCAGGAAGGGAGGGTGCTCCACCCTCCCGATTTTTAAAGGGGGGGCCAGAAAAATTTTCGCCCGTTATCGCACCCCCCCTTCCCTGGCAAAAGGTTCTTGTCACCCCCCCGCGCCCCGTCTCTTTTGGGGAAAGAGACGTAAACCAGACCCGGCCCTGGTTTTGTGGGGGGTCTCCATGAAAAATTAATTTCAACCGGCCTGGGTTTTTCGGGGACGTGATGCCATGGGAGGATTTTGGGGGGGGAAAACCCCCCGCCCCATCCCTGGTTTTTTAAAGGGGTTTTGCCCCCGAGCCTGAACCCACCGTCACCCCGGGAGGACATCCCCCCCAAGCTCACCCAGTGAGTTCCAGGGGTTTAAAGGGGGCCTTGGCGTGTTATAGCCCATTGTCGGGGGTTTCAGTGGATTTTTTCCAAAACCACAGATCCCGACAAACGTTTTGAAATTTTAGATGACACGTGGTGGCCGGGCCCGGGGGCCCTGTTTTCTCCCAAAAAGAAAGGGCCTGCCGGATCTGGTTTTTGGGGGGGGGGAAAGGGGGCCATGACGTGGGGGAACCCTTTCTGTGCCCACCAGGGGAAAAAAAAAGGAAAACATTTTCAAAGGCAAAACCCTGGAAGGGCCGGGAACATTCAGGTTTTTTGGTTTTGGGGGAGGGTTTGGGGTTTTTTAAAGTGTTTTTTTTTTGGGCCCCCAAAAAGGGGGGAAGACAGAAGGCTGGTTGCTGGGACTGGCCACTGAAAGGGGTGAGGTAAAAAAAAGGGGTGGAAGGGAATGGGTGGGAAAGGGGGGTTTTGGGTTGCTGGTGGTACTCGGGGAGGGTGGGGGGTAAACCCCGGAGGTTGATCAGTATGTTCTGGGGGTTAGGGCAGTGGGAAAACACTTGGTTTGGTTTTAGGGAGGGGAGGAGGGGGGAGACAGGGGGTTTGGGGCAGTATTTTGGGAAAAACCCCGGCATCGGTTTTTTGTGGGCTTTTTTGGGCCCCAAGTGTTTCCCTCCATTTTCAACTCTGCATTGTTTGGCATGGGGAATAAAAATTTGTTGCGGGGGAAAAAAACCCCTAAGATTCTTCCCTCTACTGATGGGGGTTTTTAGGGAAAAAAACGGCATATGTCATGCTGGGTGAACCCGAGGTTGCTCAAAAAAAGGCCAAGGTTTTGGGGAGGGCCCTGGCCTTTTCGACGGCGTTAAAGGCGAGGCCCCTCCCCTTTTTGAGGGGGAAACCCTTACTGGAAAATCCCCCCATCTTTCTTTTCCCCTCGCCCACCTGTTTGAAGCGCTCGCAAGAAAATTTCCCGGGAAAAAGCCACGTTGGACCCGAAAGTCGTCTTAATCCCCCTAAACCGGGTAACTTTCGCCCTGACATTTGCATCCAGGAGTTGCGGGTTTAACAGGCAACGGGCACTGCAAGGGTTCCCGGGGCCCGCAGGGGGTTTTTTTTCCAAATTAAACCGGTTTTCCTTTTCCCCTTTCCTCTGTGACATAGCAATTGGGAGTCGGGAGAAGACAAAATTTCTCCTCTTGGCCTCTTAATCTTTGAACATGTTTTTGCCCCCAACCCATTTTGTATCAAAGAGGTCTTCAAAAAATGGATTTCCACAGGGGGGTGGGTACCGATTTTAAATTTTTGGGTGCCTTCGCTTCTTTTGGATGGATGTGACGATGCGGGTGACGCTTTGTGGCCGTGACTGGGGGGACGGGAGGGGGACTGCTGGATGGGGTTTTCCCATTAACCATCGAAGAACGGGATTGGGCGGTGGGGTTATGGATTACGGGGGCCCCTGACCCAGGTGACGGGGCCTGCCCGGCCCTGAAACCCGTTTGATCCGTTTTCTTGGGTGTTGCCCGCGCACGGGAAAAAGGGGACACTTCTCTCGTACCTCCCCTCCTTTGCCCTACATTTTTTTTGCTGTTTACCCCTCCTTTTCGTTCCTTGTTCAAAAAAGAAAAAAAATTTAAAAAAAGTAGGGAAAGGGTTTTTTGTTTGTTCTTATTAAAAAAAGGGCCCAAATTACGCTTTTCTTAAATCCTTTTTTTTTCCCAACACCCAACTAGGTTTAAAAAACTAAAATTTTTCTAGGGAATACCTGTAAAATGCGGCCCCGGGGGGGAAAAACCAAAAGGGACAAAAATCAACAGTGTTTTTTCCCTTTCGTGGGGGGTTTTTAAAAAATGCCAGTAGGATTTGGAAATTTTGGGTTTTCAACAAAAAAATTACAAGTGCGCTATCGGCCCCAAACTGAGTTTTCAAGGGAGCGAATAAAACTTTTTCGGGGAAAAATTTTACACGGTGAGAAATTGGTTTTTTGCAGCAATGAAAAACGAAAAACGTTGTTTAAAAAAAATTTTTTTTTCAGAATTTCTTAAAAGTGGCTATTTAAAAAAAAGCTAGGGCCCCCAACCATGTGCAATACAGCATTTAAAAGTTATACAGATAAAAAAAAGGGGGTTTTTTTGCACCAATGAAATACACCAAAGTAACTAAAATTTCTTTATTCAAATTTAAGAAAAAGGTGGCTTGGAAAAAAAAACTGGGCCGAAACCAAAGTAAAAAAAAAAAAACCTATTTAAAAATTTTTGTAGGAAATAAAAGGTGGTTTTTGAACCTTGAAATATCCCTGATGTGCCCTGGGAAAAAATTTCTGTTTTCCAAATTGTAAGTAAAAAAGGGGGTTCTTTTGAACAAAGTGGGCTGCGCCAATGTGAAAAAAAGCAGGGAAATTAAATTGTGTACGGATAAAAAAAGGTGGTTTTTGCCCTAAAAAATAAAAAGCAATTACTAGAAAATATCTGTATAGTAATATAAGTACAAAATGGATCTTTTAAAAAACTGGGCTCCCCAAATTTTTAAAAACACGAAATAAAAGGGGGGTACTGAAAAAAATAGGGGGGGTTTTTGCCCCTATGAAATACAACAAAAATTAAAGAAAAATTTCTGTTTGGAAAGTATAATTTAAAGATGGGTTTTTCAACAAAATGGGCTGCGAAAAAAAGTGAAAAAAGAAATTTAAAAATTGTGTATGAAAATTTTAGGGGGTTTTTGAACCTATGAAATACAACAGAAAGAAATGAAAATTTTTGTGTCCCTTTTTGTGTCGGAAAATTTAAAGGGTGGTTTTTGCACCTATGAAATACCCCTGTGGTGATTTAAGAAAAGTTCTTTTCCCTATTGAAAGTACATGTGGGTTTTTTTGAAAAAAAATGGGCTGCGAAAAATTTAAAAAACCCGAAATTTAAAATTGTGTACGGAAAAAATTTGGGGGTTTTTTTTCCTATGATTTTAAAAAACAATTACTAGAAAATTTTTTGGGTTGGTAATTTAAGTACAAAAAGGGTTTTCCCCCAAAATGGCCGGGCGCCAAAGAAAAAAAAAAAAACCGTAATTTTAATTTTTTGTATGGATAAAAAAAGGGGGTTTTTTCCCACCTATTGAAATACACCTGAGGTAAATAGAAAATTTTCTGTATCCAAATTGTAAGTACAAATTTGGGTTTTTTGAAAAAGGGGGCTGAAAAAAAAGTGCAATAAAAACCCTTTTTTTAAAATTTGTGTAGGGGAAAAATTAAAAGGTGGGTTTTGCCCCTATCAAATGCCCCTGAAATTTTACTGGGAAAAAGTTCTGTACCCAATATAAGTACGGGGCTGCACAGAATACAAGGTACTTTTTTCACCAAAAAACGGGCCCAAAAAATTGGAAATTTAAAAAGCCATTTCAATGAGATTAAAAGGGCAAAAAGCTAAACAAGCCCTGCTCTTTTGGCCCAGACCCACACTGATGTAAACAGGAAGGGCTGTTTATTTTAAAACGGGGTTTGGGGTTTTTTTCCCAGCCAAAAAAAAACCATCCCACAGCACAGTCATGCGTCGCAAAATCCCCCCCACTGCTCTATTTTTAAGCTGTTTTTGCGGGGCCGCCAAAATAAAGGAAGGGGCCAAAAAATGGCGCATTTTTTAATGTTTATGCGCAGATTCTAAACCAAAAATTTTATCGGTTGATGGGAAAAAATTCCGTCAAAAATTAAAAAAAAAAAAACCTTCCCGTTTTTTAAAAATTTGTCGATTAAAATGCTAAACACTACCTGTGAGTCAAATTTTTAAAATTCAATGTAATCGCTTATATGTTGCAAAAGGGGCCCTTTATACAGGGTGTCACATGTGGGCATTTGGGTCTTTGTCTGGCTGTTTTTTTTGGCCCTTAAGTAAATTTATTAATGGATCTTGGTATTGGGGGGATTTTTTTGGGGAAAAAAAATTCATATGGATTTTTTCCCTGAAAAAAATGTTTTATTATAAAGAGGGGGGAATTTCTAAAAAATTCAAATTGGTCACTTCGCCAAATTTTTCCCGAAAAAAATTTTTTTCTTTTCCGAATTACTTGGGGCCAACGATTGCTTTAAAAAAGCAGCTTTTTAAAAAGGCTGCACAAGCCTGCGGGTGCTTAAAAACATTGTCCCATGCTTAAATTTTTCAGGGGGTTTGGGTTTTGGGGTTTTCAACAATTTTGTGTTTTAGTAGGGCACGGTGACTCCCGGCTTTTAGAATCGCTTAAATAAAAAATTTAAACCGGGGGCATTAAAGAGGGAAAAAACTGCCCAAAAAAAAAATTAAGGGGGGAAATTTGTAGCCGGGATAAAGTCATGCCAGCAAAAGCGGGGAAAAAAAAAAGCAAAAGGAGTCAGGTGGCAACATTAGTAAAGGGTTTTGGGAAAGGGGCCGGCGGGCCCCAACAGCAGATGAGGTAAGGCAGGGGCCCACAATGAATTCTGGAGGTGGAAAAAAGGGGAGGAACCCACAGAAGGCACAATGACTGGGGAAAAGAGGTCATGGGGGCCGAAGATGGGGGTCAGGCAGTGGAACAAGGGGAATTTGGGGGGTGGAAAAAACGGAGGGGGGGCCAAGAGTGGCCAAATGACTGGAGAAGGGTAAGGGGGAGCAGCATGAGGTCAGGCAGGGGCAAAAGCCCTTTGGAGGGGGGGCCCAAAACGTTTTTAGGCCCGAGTGGCAAATCACACAGTGTGGAGGTCCAACGCAGCAGATGAGGTAGGCAGTGGCCAATGACATTCTGGAGGTGGAAAAAAACAGTATTGGGCCCACAGAGTGGCACAATCACACAGTGTGGAGGTCACAACAGCAGCATTTATGAGGTCAGGCAGTGGCACAATGACATTCTGGAGGTGGCAAAAACAGGAGAAAGCCACGAGTGGTTCGATTTGCAGTTGGCGGGGGAAAAAGAAAGCCACACATCGATTTCTTGCTGCTTGCGTGGAGCAGTTCCTCCCTGTGGGGACTTCGTTCGCCGAGGCAAACCAGTTGTTTGAACTGCGTGAACCAACTGTGCCCTACACATGTGGTATGATGGAGCAGTATTGTGGAGGCTGAGTTTGGGGGTGGTGGTGGAGGAGGAGGAGGCGGACATTGGCGCAGGAGCCGCGTTGACAACGTGGAGGGAGGGGAAGCGGCGTCTTTCCCGTCCAAGTTGTTGGTGGCCTGGGCAGGAAGCCAAATTACCCCGTGGTCCGTAAAGGACATGTACTGGCCTGACTGTAGTTACAGCTCCAGACGTCCGGCTGCCGTGCACCTTGGAACAAACCGATAAGCTCAAGGAACTGACCCACCTTCTGTTTACCCTATTTATGAAGTGCTTGGTACTGCCTTTTTGGAAAAGAAATTAGGGGCTTGGAACTTCCATCTCGGCTCGGCACAAGCCATTGTTCTCTGAATGGTGCAGAGTCCACCGTTTGGAAAGGGAGGGACTGCAATACCAAACAACTTGAACAGGAGCTACGGTCAGCGGCTGCACTTAGGATGGTTGGACGATACTGTTGTCTCTTTGCATTCGCCTCGCTGAACGACTGCTGGCGCCATGACTACCGAGTAGCAGGAGCATCTGGACCGGGAGAGGATGGCAAAGAGAAACAGCTGCCTTCTGCAGAGGTGGTGGAGCCTTGACTGGCTGCTGCTGCTGCTGCGGCGGCAGGATGGACCACCCATCTAACCCAAACGTTTTCCCAGGCCACGGATGGTGACGCTGATGGGTTGACGCAGGGCCAGGGTGCCAAACGTTAGCTCCCTGGCCACACTTCACTTTCTGCCCACAGATTCTACATATACCCATATTCGGCTCCTCGGTGTCTTAGCAAAGAACTGCCATACCGCCCAGTAGTGATTTTAACCCCCAAGCTCCACACTGAGTGACTAACTGCCGCCGCCTGCCTCATCTGAGCCCCTGTGCGCTACTTTCTTGGACCCGCGAAGCGGGTTTTATAACCCGTGGCCGCGTTGCTCCCGACCGCACACTGCTGTTAAACAGCTGACTCACGGGCCCACAACCCACTTGCTGGCTGCCCCCGCTGCCCGATGCGCAAGCTGACGCCCTCTTCTCCTGACGATGATGAAGCCCTTGCTTCACCCGGCTCCCAAGTGCGGTCGGCTACATCATCATCTATTTGTGTTTCATCGTCACTGCTGTCCTCATCACGGTCTTGGTATCCCGAGGCTGACCTCTCACAACATGACCTCCCAATGTCACTCTCCACATCTATACTTTGCTGCTACTGCAAGAAGCAGGGGTATTTGGCCCCATTTCTTCGTGCCAAGCAGCTGCTGACTGCCCTCCTCAAATTGTTCATCCTCGCTATATAGTGGGCTGAGCCAAGACCACATAGTAGGATCTCTGGCTGAGGGAACCGGATGGGACAGAGGCGGGCTGAGGACAGGTGAGGGCCGCTGACCCACCCCCGGGGCCCATCCCAAAACTAAGTGTTGTGTCTGACGTTCCCACGACTATTGGCTGGGGTTGTCAGTGTCATCTGGGAGGAAGAGGGATGCCCTAGTCAACCAATCAAGAACCTTGGGTTGCTGAAAAAACACACGGCCGTAGATGACGGGCAGTTGTGGCCTCCCCGAGTGACCCCTGCTGCGACGTCCCTTGCTGTGCTGCGACCTGGGCCTGTTCCAGGAATGTTTTTTGCCACTGCCACTCGCCAGGTGCAGAGCCTGCCATTCTCTGTCTGACATACGGGTTGTTCTAAAATGTACAGACACTGTTTTATGAAGATATCTGTATATGTTTAAATATACACCCTGTTTTGACTCCAAGAACCCAGTAAACAAGCTTGGGTAAACCCCTTTGGGTATAAATTGCGCTCCACAAATGGCCCGGAAAATTTACTTGTATGTGTCGATTAAAAAACACTGTGTGTTTTTACTAAAGTAAAAGCACAAAAAAGGCTTAATTAACCTTCGGACATGAATTAATGCTACAGGAAAAATGTATATATTTTGGCGTTGAAAATGCGGTTTCTTGGGATCACCACAGGCTGAAAAACAACGCTTAATTAACCCCCGGATGGTAAATTGCGCCAAACAATTGAGCCACCACAAAATAGTAGCTTTGTAGCGTGTTTTCAATGGCGTGTTTTTTACGCTACACAACAAGAGATAAAAATGTAATTAACCTTCGCTTGGGGAATTATGCTACAGGAAAAATGGTATATATTTTTGGCGTTGAAAATGACGGTTTCTTGGGATCATCACAGCTGAAAAACAATGCTTAATTAACCCTTGGGGTGTAAATTGCGCCAAAGAATTGAGCCGCACAAAATAGTAGCTTTGTAGGTGTTACAATTGCGTGTTTTTTTACGCCACACAACAAGAGATACAGTTGTAATTAACCTTTGCTTGTGAATAAGGTACAGGAAAAATTTATATATTTTGGCGTTGAAAAAAGACGGTTTATTTTTGTCAGCACACCAGCAAACCGCTTAATTAACCCTGGATATAAATTGCGCCAAAGAATTGAGCCGCACAAAAATTTGTAGCTTTGTGCGTGTTTACAGTTGCGTGTTTTCTACGCCAAACAACAGAGATACAGTTGTAATTAACCTTTGTTGTTGAATTTAGGCTACAGGAAAAAATTTTATATTTTGGCTTTTAAAAAGACGGTTTCTTGGGGTCAGCACACCAGAAAAACAACGCTTAATTAACCCCTGGATGTAAATTGCGCCAAAGAATTGAGCCGCACAAAATAGTAGCTTTGTAGGTATTACAATTGCGTGTTTTCTACGCCACACAACAAGAGATACAGTTGTAATTAACCTTTGTTTTGTGAATTAGGCTACAGGAAAAATGTATATATTTTGGCGTTGAAAAGACGGTTTCTTGGGGTCAGCACACCAGCAAAACAACGCTTAATTAACCCCTGGAAGTAAATTGCGCAATAGAATTGAGCCACAAAAAATAGTAGCTTTGTAGCGTGTTACAATTGCGTGTTTTCTACGCCACACAACAAGAGTACAGTTGTAATTAACCTTTGCTTGTGAATTAGGCGCGGGGAAAAATGTTATAAAATTTTGGCCGTTGAAAAAGACGGTTTCTTGGGGTCAGCACACACCCAAAACAACGTTAATTAACCCCTGGATGTAAATTGAGTAATAGAATTGAGCAGCCAAAAACGAAGTGGTATGTGTATTGTAAAAACGCTTTTCTTTAAATGAATACAACGGGAAAAACTGGCTTAGATCCCACTTGGATATTGAATGTATATGAAGTTTGCAGTGGACGCACATGGATTTCAGATCCAATACCTCAAAAAATTAGAAATAGAACTTTTAAGAGAAAGTCTCTGAGACAAGCTGAGACACCACAGAAATCGCTATATAAAAATCAATTCTTCAGTAAAGCTATCAGCCGCAGCAGCACCTTCCTGATGAGCACAGTGAGAGGAGTGTGAGCTCCCGGCGTCGCGCCCGGACTTATATAGTGCAGGGGACGTCACAGAATCCGCCGGTCTCTGATTGGCTTCACCTCTGCACATGTCATGCAGGCTATGCCCTTCTTCCTCCCAGAGTGCTTTGCCCCATGTAGCGCCATGTGCTCGCAGCCATTTTATCAATCAAAAGCACACTTCGTTCACCCGAAGTACCCCAAAGTTCGACTTCGTTCCGAACCGAAGTTTTCCTGAAATTCTAAACGAATTCCACTTCGTTAGAATCAATTCGCCCATCTCTAATTATTCAGTATCTGCATGATGTGATTTCTAAGGTATCACACTACCATACATAAATCAGCGCTTTTGAAAAAGCAAGTTTGTCAGTGCTGATTTTCATTATACAGGGTCCTGCTAAGTTGACCGACAGGATCTATGTTGAATACATGTAAAATTAGTGACAAGAACATAAGTTTTTTTTCTCTGTGAAAATACATGCCACAGTTGAAAAAATAATGTAACACCGATGGCCCGAGCCCTGGATGCCCATGCCCCAACTGCTGCAGAACGTAATCATTATCACATTCGATGCTTCCTGATGAAGGAGTTTTATGTTAATATTGGAAAGGAGTCCTCGCCACTTTAACGTTATTATTAGAGATGGGCGAATTTCCAAAAAATTCCGTTCGCCGACTTCGCCCAATTTTTTCCGAAAAAATCTGTTACATTCCGAATTACTTCGGGACAAATCGCGTTAAAAAACATCTATTTCCTGGCTGCACAGAGCCTGTAGGGTGCTGTAGAACATTGTGGCATGCTTAAATATGCAGAGGAGCTTGGTTTGGTCTTCATACAATGCTGTGTTTTAGTATCACGCTCACATGACTGCCGCCGCTTTAGAATCGCTTCACTCTAAATTCCCTGGGCACTTACAGGGGCAAAACTGACCAAAAAACTGGAGTGGGAACGCAGCCTGACAAGGTAATGTCAGCGCCAGCTGGAAAGAAATGAGCTGAGGGCTAAGATCCTACGATAGCATCAACGAACACAGTAGGAGGTTACTGGAACCGCCACAGATCGCAGCACAGTAAGGGGATGTCACAGCAGGAGTCACCCTGCGAGGCCACAGCATCTGGTGTCATTTCCCGGCCATGTGGTTGACCTTACACTAGGTCATACACTTTCTCCCAGATGACATCTGACAACCCCAGCCAAGAGTCGGTGGGTTTGTCACACACAACCCCTAGTTGGCATGGCCTGGGAGCAGGTGAGGGGCTCTCACTTGTCCTCAACCCACCTCTGTCTCGTTCACTTCCCAAAGTCAGAGAACTACTATGTGCTGTGGCCTCTGAACCACTATACAGTGAGGACAAAATATTTGAGGACAGTGGGCAGCAAAGGGGGGGGAAAAGGGCATCCGCTGCTTCTTGCAGAAGTGGGCAAAGAGTGATGAGGAGAGTTGCAATGGGGGCTTATGTTGCGAGCAGTCAGGCTTTGTACAGCGACACCGTTGAGGTAGACGGTGGTGAAAGGCAAACACTAATCGATGTAGCCGATCGCACTTGGGAGTTGGGTGAAGCAAGCAAGGCTGGGACAAGGTATTCTGGTGCCTTAGTTAAACAAGGCATAAAGTGCCCCCCAAATGGAAAATTCAGCCCACTCCATGCCTCTTTGTACCTCCTTTTCTCCCTGAAATGAAGTGGCGCCTTACGCGGTCGCCTTCCCTCGACTACCCATTGTCCCGGCCCTGGAAGCATTCCGTTTTCTCTACATTAAGTTTCAGGAGAGGGGGGAAGAAGAAGGAGAATTTGGACGACAGACAATCGGGACTTGAACGTAGAGAGTTAATGTTGGGCCGGAGATGTAAAGTTGGGGGGTCATCAGCATTTTGGTGGTTTTGAAAGCCAGTGATGCTTCAGCTGACCCGACCCAACAGTGTACAAGGGCTTCATCATTATCATTGGGAGAAAAGAGTGCCAGCTTGTGTGTCAGGCAGCCGTAAGTCGGATAGTGTGGCAGGGAGTCAGCAGGGGTGGCAGCCAGTGCCCAGGTTGGGACCCAAACAGCCTCGATTTAGCCCACCCACTTTGCGGTCCCAGAAAGTGCAGCACAGGGGCTCACGGGTTCGCGCAGTAACAGTCATCAGTGCGGAGTTTAGTGGAAAAATCACCTACTCGGCGGTTGCCAGTTTTTGAAAAAGACACCAGAGGAGGGTTAAATAAAAAAATTTATGTAGAATCGGGGGAAGAAAGGAAAAGCGAGCCCCGGGACCTAATGTTGGCACCACGGCCCTCCAACATCAGCAGAGTCACCTAGTTTTTTTCAGATGTGGTGGTCCATCCTTCCCAACGTGAGCCCCCCAGTGGCATGCCTCCATTTCAGGCGTCAAGGGCTTCACACCTCTACCGAAGACAACCCCCTGTCTATTAAAATATTTTTAAAGGGTCCAGATACCCCTGCTCCTTTTAAAGTGGTGGACTCTGCCCTTTCAAAAGAACTGGCCAGGAAAATTGGACCCTTCTGCCATTGTAAAAAACCAGGGTAGGGCTCCTCGGGAAAAAAAAAAACCCCCCCCACAAAGGGGCCGGGTTTTTACCGGCCCCAAACCCCCCAAAAAGCGGGGCTTTTGGGCGGGGTTTTCCAGGGCCCCCGGGCAAGGCGGGGTGGACCGGGCGGGAAAAGGTCCAACTGGGGGAAACTGTGCGGTTAAAGGTAGGGCGGGGCGGGGTTTTTCGGGGTCGGTAAGTGAAAAGGGGGTTCGGGAAAACCAACAGGCGGGGCAGCAAAACGGGGGAAAGTAACGGGAAAAATTTTTAACGGGGAAAAATTTATGAACAGGGGGAAATTGTGAACAGGAAAAAAATAATTAACAGGGGAAATTTTGAACAGGGGAAATTGATGAACGGGAAAAAAATTAACAATTTTAACCGGGGAAGGGATTTTTGAACGGAAAAATTGGGGAAATGAACAGGGAAAGCCCACCCTTGCAAGAATTCAAAAAAGGGCCGGGGGAAATTTGCGCACTTACCCTTTCTTACACCACCAAGCCATCTTTTTAAGCTGCGGGAGCCCGGGCCCCCCCCCCAACAAAGGGCTGATATGTGAATTTCCAAACGGGGGAAATTCCACCCCTCCATATGTTTGAATGACTCTATAAAACAGGAAGGTTTTAAAAGGTTTTTGAGACCCAAAGCGACAGGAGAAACCCCCCTGTGTAATTTTAATGTGGCCTGGAAATCATGTGGGAACCTGCCGTTTGCTCAGGCCCTTTCATGCAGACACGTTATTTTTCGTCGCCAAGACTCGGGGGTGAAAACATCTTTTCCCCTGCTTCTGTTGTCACGGGCAAAGGGTTTTGGATCCACTAGACCCCCGCAAGCGATGGAATATCCCCACAGGACGGGGGCTAATTTGGTCCCCTTTTTACAGAGCCCCCCCGCCAAAGCTGATGGACTTGCTTTCGGCCCGGGGTCTACCAGGTGCTTCCCCTACGTGACTTGTTGCGGGGAGCCGGGTGTAGCATGGGACTAAATCAAGACAAACTCGGGGTTGGGGCAGGCGGGGAATGGTTCATGGTCAAAAGGGTGAAGGCAAGAGGTACGGTAACGGGTAGAAGACGAGGTGAAGGAAAATTTTTTTCTTAGGGTCTAAAAATTATTTTTTAGTATTATTTTTTTTTATAGTCTTGGAGGTGGTTGTGTGAGGATTTTCCATTACAAAATGAGCTAAAGAATTTCCACAGTTTCAAAATTGGACACCTGGATAATAGTTAGCAAACTTTTTTTTTTATCACCTTGTTATCTGTTCATGAACAAAAAGAACGTTTATCAAAATTGCTTTTTAAAACCCCTTGAAATCTGTGTGGATGGGGAAATTTTTTCCCCGGTAAAAGTGGAGGGCTCCAGAAGGACTTTTTTTTTTTTTCTGTAAGTTGGACATACTTCAATTCTTCATACTGAAGAAAAATTTTAAAGGGAGTTTTGCAGCATTTGCTTTTTTCTTCTTTTTTGTTCTGTCCCATTGTTTGTTACTGAATTCAATAATGGACAGAATGCAAAAAAAGCACCCAAAAACATTCCCCGTAGTTATGGTCTCCTTCAGTTAGTTCCCTAGGTGAAAGTGAACAAATTGTGTACGCGAAAGGGTTAAACCACCACGTTTATACTTCATGATGTTTATGTCCGCTGTCCTCCCAACGGGCTGGGGATGAGGGTGACCGTCGCCAAAAAAAAAATCCCCTGCCACTTCCAATCAATATGCAAGAAGAGGGGGTGCTGCCCCCTCTTTGTTGCCAAGTAGCTGCTGACCTCCTCAATTTTTGTCCTCGCGTATAGTGGCGCTGAGCCCAGACCCCATGTAGTTTCTGGCTTTAGGGACCCGAACGGACAGAGGTGGGTTGGGGACAGGTGGGGCTACAATAGCACAAACACGTTTAAAATTAAAACCCTTGGATTTTAAATTTGCGCAAAAAAAATGAGCTGAAAAAAATTAACTGGTTGTGTGGGCGTTTTAAAACAAAGTGTTTTTTTACGGGACTAAAAACAGCGGGAAACACGCTTAATTAACCCTGGGGATAAAAAAAAATTATTACGGGAAAAATTTTAATTCTTTGGATTTGGAAAAACACTTTTTCTTTTACTGACTAAAATTTGAAAGCTTGTTTAATTTAAACCCCCTTGGAATAAATTGCGCAAAAAAAATTTTAAGCTGTAAAACAAAATGTTTTTTACTGACTCAACAGCAGAACCCAAGCTTAATTAACCTTGGATAAAAAATTTTTTATGCTACGGGAAAAAAATTTTTTTTGGGCGTTGAAAAAACCCCCGGGTTTTTCTTTTACGGGATACAATAGCAAAACAAAAAACTTACACATATGAAAAAAAGAAAGGAGCTTTAATCCCCCAAAAAAATTTGAGTCCCCAAAAATTTTTTTATTAAAAAAATTAAAAAAAAAAATCACATACATTTACAGAAAAAAAGATCCCAAATAGTTAAAAATACAAAGGGGGCGCATAAAACATTAAAAAACAAGTTACAAGACGTGTATAAAAAACAAATAGGGTAATTTTAGATAGGGGAAAAAGGTCCCAGGGTACAGCCCATATGAAAAAAATTTTGGGGGCCCCCCCTTTTAAATTCTTAATAAATTTTTATTTTAAAATTTTTGGGGGGTTTGCAAAAAGCCATTTCTTTTAAAATATTAATAAGTGAGGGAAAATGTAATATTTCCGGTTTAAAAATGAGGTTTATTGTATTAACCCCAAAACGTGCAATATGCTTTAAAACCCTTTTTTTGGGAGGGGTGCCAAAAGTATGGGACCCAAAAAAAAAAATTTGACTTTAAATATTTAATAGTCCTCCTTTTGCAAAAAATAAACAGCCTTAAGTCGCTTCCTGTAGTTTTTTAATCGTTCCGGGGATCCTGGTTTGAAGGTATTTTTGACCTTTCCTTTTACAAAAAAATTCAATTTTCTTTTTAAGTTTGTTGGTCCCCCGGGGCTTGGAAAGCCCATTAAAAAGAAATCCCACGGGATGTTCAATGATATTCAGGTTGGGGATCTGGGATGGCCTTTCCCGGGAAACTTGGGTTTTTTTCCTCTGCAGGGAATCCCTGAGAAAATTTTTGGAGCTGTGTTTGGGATATTGCCCTTGGGCTGAAATTATCCACCCCCGGCGGTTTAACTCTTTTAATTAAAAAATTCCACTTTTTCTTGTACATTATTCTGAAGATTCTGTGATATGGTATTTCCATCCCGCCCCTTCAACTTTAACAAGTTTCCCCCGGGTCCCGGCATTGGCCACACACCCCCAAAGCATGAGGGAAAACCCTCCCCCAAATTTTACAGTTTTTTAGAAGTTTTTTTTCTTGGGAATGTTTTTGTTTTTGGGACGCCATGCATAACCCCTTTTTTGTATGACCAAACCCAAACTCAATCTTTGTTTCACCCCGTCCTCGGCCCTTTCCCTTTCAAAATGAAGCTGCTTGCCAAAAAATGGTGCTTTGCATACCTCAGGGGGACTCTTTTTTGGGGGCCCATGTTTTTCGAAACGGTTCTTTCGCATCCCTCTCCCATACACCCTTCTTGTGCAAAGGGGTGCTGTATTGTTAAAACGATCCCACAGTGACACCATCTCCCAGCAAAAATGATGCTGCAGCTCTTTGGGGTGGTCTTGGGATTGGGCCTTGATGTTCTCACCATTCTTTTCTCTGCCTTTCTGATTTTTTTCTTGGCCTGCCACTTTGGGTTAACAAGAACTGTCCCTTGGTTTTCCCATTTTCCCTACTAGTTCCTACAGGGGGAAAACCTAAAGGGGTTAATCTCTGAGACAACTTTTTTTTTCCCTTTCCCCCTGAACAACTTTTTTAAAAAATCTTTGTTTCAGATCATTTGGAGTTGTTTTGAGGAGCCCATGATGCCACTCTTCACATGAGATTTAAATTGGGAGAACAACTTGCAATTGCCACCTTAATACTTTTCTCATCTATGATACACCAGGCTATGAAGTTCAAAGCACAGTAATTCTAGAAAACCACATTTTTTAAAATAGGATGGAATCCCCACCATGTCTTTGTTTATCTTTTTTTTTTTTTTTAATTGTATTAATGGGTTGTCTAATACAGGGATTGATAGCTATGTTAAAGATCTTGCAAAAACAAGTCATTTTGCAATATGTGTCCTTTAAACAGTGCCCAAACCTATTCCTGTTTTGCCCAAAGAAACCTTTTCCCCCCTTTTAAAAGCCACTCTTGACAATTGTGAAGAACAAATGTCTGTTAGAAAAAAATTTTTTTTTTAAAATTTGGAATTTTGGGTATAGCTGCTTTTCCCAAACCCAAAATCCCCTTTCAAAAATTCAAAGCTTTCCCCTTTGAAGCCACTTTGGACAATTGTGAAGAACAAATGTCTGTTAGAAAAAAAAAAAATTTTTAAAAAATTTAGATCCCTGTAGTATGGGCTGCTTTTTCCAAGAAAAATTTGCCAAAAAAAATTTTTCAAAGCATGACCCTTGGCCATTTTGGGACAATTGTGAAGAACAAATGTCTTTTAGAAAAAAACATTTTTTATAATATTACCTTAGTATTGCTGTTTTCAAAGCAGGCATGACCCAAAAAAAATTATAAAAAAAACTTCTCAGCCACGGGTTAAAAATTGTGAGGGAGAAATGCCATTTTAGAAGCCACATTTCTTTCCCAAAAGGGGACTTTGATTATTGCTGAAATCCCAGAAACAGGGCCCCCCAACAAATTATAAATAGACTTCCCCAGCCACTATTAAAAATTGTGGGGGGAGAAATCCCAAATTAAAAGCCACTTTTCTTTTTCCAAAGGAAAATTGTTTAAAGCTGTATCCCAGCTACATGACCCCAAAAAATTTAAAAATTAGGGACTTCACAGCCCTTTTAAAAATTGTGGGGGGGAAAAATCCCATTTAAAAGCCACATTTCTGCCCCAAAGGACAATGTTTAAATTGCTGTATCTAACAGCTACTTGCCCCCAAAAAAATTATAAAAAAATCCCTTCTCAGCCACTTTTAAAAAAATTTGGGGGAGAAAGCCACTTAAAAGCAACATTTCTGTTCCAAAGGACCAAAATTTTAGCTGTAAAATCACAGCAAATGCCCCTAAAAACCCAATTGACAATGCAAAAAATTCAAAAAGATAAAGTGGGGGAAAAATGGAAAAACGGTGTTGTAAAGGGAAACCTTCCCTGCCTTTTACAGCCCCTCCCCCCGCAAAAACCACAAAATGAACTGTTGGAAAAGAAATAAAAATTGCAGTAAAAAATAAATTCTTTTTTAAAAAAAAAATTTTTCAAGGGGGCCCAAATTTCGTTTGAAGGGGGAATGGGAAGTAGCCCGGGGAAAAACTAATCGGGGGCCTCGGAAAGGGGGGGCCCCCAACTTATCAAAAAAGGGATCCATGCCTGATTAAACTTGTAAAAGGGTCAAACGACCCAAACAAAACTGTGGAAGGCCGGTTTTTTTGGTTTTTTTTTTTTTTTCGAAATGACTTCCCAGCTGTGCGAAAGGTCCGCCTCAGATATGACGCTGGTTTGCGGGGGGGGGGGCAACACCTCTTGGCTTGGCACGAGTCGGGCCATTCGCCCCATTTTGGATCCCCAGAAGTCTATTGGGTGGGGGAACACATACAAAAACTGGGTTTGTTAAAGACGCAGATAGCCCGGTGCCCCAAGATTTTTAAGTGGTCTCTGGTGTTGGATGTTTTCCCCTCTTTTGAAATGCTTTTGGTTTGGGGTTTGGTTTAAACAAAGATTGCCAGAGGTCCCCCATTACCCCTTCTGCCACCTTCCCTGTGCGCGGGCTGCCGTAGGTTTACTTGGCACTCAAACTGTTTGTCACGTCGCTGATGTTTTTCCAAACCCGTGACATTTGGGGTAACATGAAGCAGACGCAACTTTTTGCCCCCGTTGATCAATCAGAAAGGTCTCCTTTTCCCGGGTTTTTACTCTCTTTTTGGGGTGGGGGGGGAAAGGAAAAGTGTTTGGGGGAAGTTTTGTTTTGTACCGGGGACCCGTGCGTGGCCCCCAAGAAAACTGTTGTTCATTTTGAGGGCCCTTTAAAAAATTTGCGGGGTTTAATTTTGGGGGAAAATGGAGCACCCAAAAGCATTTCATGGGGAGAGATGGAGCCTTGATTTCCCAAGCCTCTGGGTCGAGGGGCATAGCAAACTGATTTTCCCTCATTTTCCCTCCCCCCCTAAAATTTTCGCCCCAAAACCTTTTCCAAGGCGGGGGAGTGGGAAAAACTTGGGGTGTTTTGGAAATTTCCTCCCCCTCCCCCCCCCTCCCCCCGTTTTGCCTCCGGCCCCAGCTTCAAAACAGCCCTTACTTGCCTGGATGATGCCCCCTGAAGCTGATGCCCACCTTGAAACTAAAATCGGGAAACCCCCAAACCACGGGCCTAATAAAGGGACCGATTAAATTGTGAATTGTGTGGCCTTGGGGAAAATTTGAAGGGAGAGAAAGGCCCCCGTGCCCGCATCGTGGGGCCCCCGTCTCCTACTCCGTCGATGGTGGGACCTGTTGTTTCAGAGGCCCCAACGATGCCCAGAATAAAAAATTCCCAAAAATGCTCTTTGTTGCCCCAAAGGGGCTTGTCCGCACTAAACCATTTTTGGGGGCCCTTTTTCCCAAAAACCCAGGCAAGGTTTGGTGCAGGCCCCTTTCACCTGCCCCCACTCTGGGTTTGGCTCAAAACCCCCAGGTCTGCCCCGGGCTGCTTCACCATTTTCACTTCGTACTGCGTAAGGCCCTTTGCTCGCTGAACAATCGCTGGGGGTTTGTGGGGGGTGGAATTTCCAGCTTTTTTTGCCACGTCAACAATGGGGACGGTTAAAGGGGGAGGCCGAGCTGAGCTGAAAAACGCGGGTTCCGGGGGGCAAGCAGGGTGCGTTTAGCGGAAGGGGCGAACTTAGACTTCACCCTTTCCTCACAGGCAGCCCGACCCGGGGTTGCTCTTTTGGTTTTTTTCTGGACAACAAGTTAAAGACATGTGCCGGGCAAGGGATGGGGTTTCCACCAAACCGTTTTTAAAGGGGCGGCCGAGTTTTTCGCCCTTTTATCCACACCCCTTCCCTGGCAAAAGGTTTTGGCCCCCAACCGGGCCCCTCGGCCCTCGTTGCGGAGAGCCGTCCACAGCTCCGCCCCGTGTGGGATGGTCCCCAAAAGACAGATTAATTTAAACACGGCCTGGTTTTTTTGGGCTTGGATGCCACCAGAGGCCCTTTGGGGGAAAGAACCCCTGCACCATCCCTCCCGGTTTTAAAGAGCTTTGCCCGAGCTGAAGCCCCCTTTTCACCCCCAGAGACATCCACCCAGCTCCCCCAGGGGAGCTGTCAAAGGAAAATAGGGGCCCTTTTGGCCGTGCTTACTAGTCCATGTGTCGGTGGTCAGAGGGATTTTCCCCCGGGCCAAATGCAGACAACCGCTTAAAATTTTTGATGACACGTGGCGGGCCAGGGAAAGGGGAGGGGTTTTCTGGCAAAGAAATCCTTTCTGGGGCATCTGGTATTGGGGCAGGAAAGGGGCCCCAATGACGGGCGGAACCCTTCGGGCCCACCAGAGGGAAAGGCAACTTTTCCCAAAGGGCCCAAAAGCCGGGGCAATGCCGATATTCGGGCCCTTTTGGGTTTTGGGGAATGGTTTGGGTTAAATTTGTTTCTTCTGCCCCCAAACCTGGAAGACAAAAGGCGGGCTGCTAACGGGCCCCGCGGGTCGGCGTGAAAGGCGTAAAAACTGGGGGGAAAGGAGAAGGGGTGGGAGGGTTTTTCTGGGGGGCCTGGGGGTACTCGGGGCCGGGTGGAGTTTGATCCCTGATATGACTCTAAAGGGGACAGGGGCAGCTGGGAATGCTTGGTGGTGGGGGGGGGAGGAGGGGGCGGAAAAGGGGGGGGAAAATTTTTGGGGTTTTTTGGGGGTGGCCCGGGGGGGTTTTTTGGCCGGGGGGTTTCCCTCCCAACCATTTTTTTTTGGGGGGCTGGGGTGCTGAATGTTGGTGGGGGTTTAAACCACCTAATTTTCTTGCCTCAAATTATGCTTTTTACGGAAAAGGGCCGCATATGACTTTCGCTGGGTAAAATAAAGAGGCTTGCTCAAAAAAGGGGCCCCGGGTTTGGGAGAGGTCCTGGATTTTTTTAAACAGCGAAAAGCGGGAGCGGGGTTTGCGCTGCCTTGACTGGCGGAAATTCATATCAGGGACTTCTGCACCGCCCTCCCCTTTTTTGAGGGGGGCCCCAAATATGACATTTAAACGCCATCGTCTTCCTCCTCTTTCCCAGCGATGAAGGCTGGGCAAGCAAATTCGCGGAAAAAACCACGATGGATCCCAATGTCGCAAAAACATATCAAACACAGGTGTTTCGTCGCCCTGACTTTCTGCATCCAGGAGCTGCGGGCTAAAAAGCAAGGGGCATTTGAAAAGGCTTTTCCGACCGCCCGGGATTTTTCCCGATTGGGGGGGGGGGGTTTTCTTTTCCTCCTCTGATGTCTCAGTAACTGGGGTTTAGCAACTAAATCATCCTTTTGACCTTTTAAAAAGCCTTCTGCCCCCAACCCCCCATTTTGTCATAAAAAGAGGTCTTCGGGAAAAGGGAAATTCCCCACGTTGGGGGGAACCCCGGGGTTGCTTTTGGGCTGCTTCTTTGTTTGGAAACGGATGCTGATGATGTGATGACGCTTTTGTGGCCGGACTGGGAGGACGGGGAAAGGTAAGGACTGCGGGAGGGAAGGTTGCATTAACCCTGAAGGACAGATTGGCGGCGGGTTTGGGTTACTAAAGATTCACGGGGCCCCGGGACCCGCAAAGACGGGCCCTGAGGGCCCGCAAACTGATGATCCGGGGAAATGCGTGTTTTTGGGCCAGAAAGGGAAAGGGACCCTATTCTCGTCTCTACCTCCATGTGCAACCCCCTTTTTGCTCATTTCCCAAATTTAAAAAATTTTTTCGCTCCTGTTCAGAAATAAAAAAATTTTGGTTTGGGGATGGAATTTAAGGATTTTAGAAAGTCTCTTTTTAAAAAAGACGGCAAATCACAGCTATTCTCAAATCCCTCTAATCAAAACAAAAATTTTGGGGTTTTAAAATTTTAAATGCAAGGGGTCTATCCCAAAAAATCTTGGGTGGGCCCCAAAAATCAAAAAAAACATATTTGTTATGTATTGTATAAAACAAAGGAATTTTTTTGGGAAACCCTTTAATCACCTTTTGGGGACTATAAAATTGGGTATATTCAAATTTAAGTGCAAGGGTGCCCCAAAAAAGAACCCAAAACCCGTAGGGGGCGCCCAAAATCAAAAAAAATATCCCGTTTTTGGGATTCTTTTAATACAATAAAATTTTTTGGGAAATTTTAATTCACCCTGGGGTGACTATAAAAATTTTCTGTTTTTAAAATTTTAAATGCAAGCTGCCTCAAAAACAAAGCTGTATGCGCCAAATAAAAAAAAAACGTACTGTTTTTAATTGCATAAAACAAGAAAAATTTTTTGGCCCCCCTTTCAATTCACCCCGTGGTGACTATAAAATTGCTGGAATTTAAATTTTAAGGGGCAAGGTTCTATCAACAAATCTGAAAAAAATGGGGAAAAGTGCAAAAAACCGTATTTTGTATGGGAATTTGTATTAAAAAAAGGGATTTTTTTTTCACCTTTTTAATTTTACCTTTGGTGACAAAAAAATTGGGTGGGTTCAAAATTTTTTGCAAGCCCGCCTAATCAAAAAAATCTGAACTGGGCAAAAGTAAAAAAAAAAACGTATTGCTATGTATTTTGAAAAATACAAAAGGGCTTTTTTTGGGCCCCTTTTTAAAATTTACCCTTTGGGGGGACTTTTAAAAAAATTTCGGGTTCAAATTTAAAAGGGAAGCTGGGTCAATGAACAAAAACGTAGTGCGCCAATCAAAAAAAAAAACGTATCTGTTTTTGAATTGTATTAAAACAAGATATTTTTGGGGACCTTTCAATTCACCTGTGGTGACTATAAAATTGCTGGGGCAAATTTAAGTTTTTAAAGGTTTTCTATCAAAAATCGGGACTGGGCAAAAGTGCAAAAAACACGTTTTTGTTTTTGTAAATTTAAAAATAAAGATATTTTTGGGGGACCTTTCAATTTCCACCCGTGTTTAAAATATAAAATTTTCCGGTTTTTAGATTTAAAAATGCAAGCTGCCTCAATGAACAAAACTGTAGTGTGCCAAAGTCAAAAAAAAAACGTATTGTTTTTGTATTCTTTTTTAATACAAGATTTTTGGCCCCCTTTCAATTCACCTGTGGGGACTATTAAATTGCTGGGTTTAAATTTAAGTGCAAGGGGGATATATCAACAAAGGTGGAAATTTGGGGAAAATTTTAAAAAGAAACCCCTTCCTTTAAAAAGTATTTCGAGAATAAAGTTGGGGTTTTTTTTTCTTTAACAAAGAGGGCCGCAGTTACTAGAAAAGATGTGTATTTTTAAAAAAAAGTTTTGTCTTTTCCAATATCCAGGAAATATTCAATGAAAAAATGTTTTAAAAAAATTATTGCAGTGCAATGTCTCACAAGTCCCCGGGGGAACCCTTTTCCGTTTTTTTTTATAGAGCCTGCGTGTTGCCCCCAAAGGGCCCCCCCCTCCCCCCCGTGACTTTTCCGCGGTTTGAAATGCTCCCTTTTAAAAACTCTAGCAAAATCATAAAACTTCCAAACCCCTAATCTTTAAATAAAATTTTTAAGGAACACAGCTAATAGTAGAGGTTTCTCTGTGAAGAAAAAAGAATTAAAATTTTGCCCGAGCCGTTTGGACAACGGGAGAGGGGCACGTCCTAAATTTCTATGAGCGCTGAAGACACTAGTGAACAGGAAGGGGTGTTCTATGTAAAACCCGGGCATGTGATTTTTTTCCCCAATCGCAACCATACACATCCCAGTATGACGTCGCACACACATCTCACCCTGCTCTATTCTGTAATTGATTTTTTGGCGCCCCAAAAAACAGGAAGGGGCCGAAAATGGCGGATCTTAATAGTGATGCACAGATTTTAAAACCTTTAAATTTTTTTGCATGATCTAAAAAAAACCCAAACACAAAAAAAACTGTGCCCAAATTTAACTTTGTCGATAATAATCGCTCAACACTAGCCAGCACCCTTGGCCTGAAAGCAAAAAACATCTCTTTTTGCAACTCTGACAACTTGCTTCATAACAGCAAGAAGGGATATGTGTGCAGACAGTCTATCACACACTTTATACAAAATACCCACCAAGCCAGCTCTGCACAGGTGGCTGCCTTTATGAGCTACGAACTGCTGACGCTGAAAGTTGAGAGTGGTCATACAGTAGTAATGTCACTTGTGCAATTTTTAAATGGGAGCGGGGGTTAAAACATAATCCCACTCAAGCTTTCCATTAAATTTTACACTTTGCTTCTTTTTCCCATATTTCCCCAAATTTCCCCCACATTCCCGGATATTCTTTCAGAAAATTTTTTTAAAAATCACACAACCTGAGCCTGTTGCTTAGCTACTCGCACGTAACTTGCCCAATGAAAAAAATTTAAAGATTTTTTAAATTTGCAAAGCAATTTTTTTCATTTTGAGTGTTTGTGAATATTATGCCCATTTTGTGTTAACCCTGCTGCAAATTGTACACAAATTGCCAGAAAGCTATTTTCTTAGAACAAATTCCTTCGTTGCTCATGTGATGAATATATTCCTTTCGCACACCCTTGATTCACAGCTGAAAATTTACCAAAAACATACATTCAATGTTATACGGCCCAGCACTGACGACTATGGAAAATGAGATTATCGAAAAATGCAATTCAGTTTACAACCAAATATAATGGAAAGCTTTGGCAATGCATACAAGGGTGGGAATAGGAGAAAAAACATTGCCTCATTGCCTAGAGGATATTGAAACATCCTGATGGGACACTAAACATTTGATTTAATTAATAAGGCAAGTTTCCAGAGTAAGTTTTCCAAAATGTGACATCAATATAGGATAATGGGGGAGATTTGCTAACCAAAAGGGAACACAGTTCTGTCATTTTGCAGTAAGTGGTGTTGTTTATAGAAATGCTAAAGAAATATTAACCCCTTAACACCACATCCAGTTTTAATCTCCCTGACACTCCCCCTTTTTGAAATCTGTCATTTGCCATTTTATGTGGGAATAACTTTTTAATGCTTTTATCGATATATGTAATTTAGAGACTGTTTTCTCATGATACATTGTGCTTTAAGTTAGTAATACATTTTGGTAGATACAATCCTTATTTATTAGTGGAAAAATATCAAAATGTTTGAAACTTTTCAAAGTTCAAAAATTTCTGTGTGTTAGAGAGATACAATAGTTATACCAAACAAAATAGTTTATAATTAGCATCTACCATATGTCTACCATAAGTTGGCATAATTTTAAATTGAAAAAAAAAATTCAGGACATTAGGGGGCTTAAAAATTTAGTAGCAATTTTTCTTATTTTTAAGAAAATTTGCAGAACAGACTTTTTTAGGGACCAGTCCAGTTTTCACATTGCTTTGAGGAGCCTATATGTCAGACGCCTCCATAAATAACATCTGAAAATCTGAACTCCTTAAAGAATTTAAAAAGAGTTCAGGAAGTTTGCTAACCCTCTATGTGTTTCGTGGGAATTAAGCAAGGTGGAGGTAAAATTTCAGAATTTCACTTTTTTTTGCAGATTTTCCATATTAATCCAATATTTACTGGAACACAGTAGTAGGGAAATGCAACACAATATCGATTCCCCTGATTCTGCTATTTTCAGATTTATGCTATATGTGGCCCTACTGCGCTATTTGACTCAACTACAATCCCGGTGTCAGACTGGGATGCATAGGGCCCACCAGTAAAATTTCATTCTGGTGGCCCACCTGTAGAGTTGATTCTGCGGCCCACCTGTGGAGTTGATTCTAGGGGCTCCTGCAGGTACTGTGCATGCCCCTTATAGTCTGCCTCTTGCTTTTTGCCTCTTTCTCTCTGCCTCTCCCAAGGATGTATATGCAGTTTAAAAGAAATTCAAGGTCTGCCATGCTAAGGGGTCCCCCAGGGGATTCCCCTGTTTCCCTTTGGGCCAGTCCAAGCCTGCACAAGCCTTACAATAAGAGGAGCACCTACCGGATTTTGGAATGTAATTTTTATGAAGATTTTTTTAGGCACCATTTCAAGTTTACAGACATCCTAAAGTGTTAAAACTTAAAAAAAAAAAAACTACACCCTTTAAAAAGAACCTGTCACATAGTTTTTTGCCCCCCTGTCTGAGGACAGAACAAGGTAGTGTCAGGCATGCTGTTCCCAGCACTGTGTCCCTTATTCTGTAAGATGCTGTAGTTTTCGGGTATTTAATGCTCAAATCTGCAGTTTTCAGCAAGAAGAGTCATTCGAAGAGTCCTTCAGAGAGTCAGTTTTTTTTTCAAACCCGGCCAATCGGAGGCTAGCCCCACCCACCTCAACTGACAAACCTATTACTTTGAAAGGGTAGAAAAATGTAAATAACTGTCAGTGGGCGGAGCTAGCCTTTGGTGGGTGGAGCTAACACCTGCTCATGAATACGAGTTGAGCATTAAATGCTCTAAAACTCCAGCATCTTACAGAATAAGGGGCACAGTGCTGGGAACAGCAGGTCTGACACTAGCCTGTGCTGTCCTCAGCAAGGGGGGCATAACCTATGTGACAGGTTCCCTTTAAGGAATATATCCAGGTGTATAGTGAGTATTTGGACCCCACAAGTGATTTTTTTTAGTGTTATGCTCTGAAAATGTTTTTTTTTTCCCAATGTAATTGAGTTTTATAGCTTAAATTTCTACAAGGAATACTGGAAAAAACACCCGGTCCTGTGCATGAAGCCAACTGTAATATATATATCTGGTTTCATATGCCGATCGTGTGGGCTATGCTTATGAGCCCACTCGATCTTCTGGACGTACCCCTATGTCCACTTGCGAGAACATATTCCTGTATTAGACATATGGGTACATCCATTTTGAGGAAGGGGTTAAAGTACTATCTATGCCAGCGATAAAGTGGCATAAGAAATAGATATACTAGTACATTGTACATGCCTTACAGCATTGCATTACATAACATGCAGCTTTTAATTAAATTTGGAACAATAATATTTGTCATCTTGTAAGTGCATTCATCCTACTGATAACTCTCCTCCATATGAGAAACAGAGGACAGGAAGAGATGGAAAGAATTGCAGAGCCAAAAAGACAATCTATGAACTTTGGCACTAACAGGCCAATTCTAAATAGCTTTATGGTAGTGTAGAATGCGGCAGAATGTATAAACTTGTTCTTCTGCAGGTCATACTTACAGGCGCATTATATAGCCAGTACGACAAGTCTGGCTCAGCCAGACCACATTTAACCTGGTCTGGCTGTTATAATTGTTATGTGGCAAAGTTTGGTGTCAAAGAATCATAAATGTGTCTAATTTTATAAATGTTGTGCAGCTTGCCCTCAGAACGCCCCAAATCCTTGGCGCCACAGTTTGGAATGTGACTATATCTATAGAACAGGTCTACTAAAGCTTTTTGATGCCAGATAACTGGCACAGCCCCATTCTTACATGTCGCCCCATGTGTACTAAGAGAAGCACCATTAAAATAAAGTTCTTAAGTGACTTGCCTTAGTCTTCATTTATTTCCCTGTCATGTTTTCTGCGCTGATTTGTGTTTTGCATATGTTGTATTTATTCTCTTTTCTTTGCAGCCCAACAACAGCATTTCCTGTTTAAAACTGTTTACCTTTGCCCTGTAAAACTACATGGATCATCTCATGGTTCTTCGCGCTGTTAACGGTGGGGAAAGGACAAGGGTGTACTGGCATTTCCCAAGGGGGAGACCCCAGTGAATCTAATCGGTTAATGACAAGATTTACTCAGATTTATGTTCTGTGGTTTATACGTTGTTTGATGCGGCTGTAGGTTGGGTATGTACTTGTGGTCCGGGGCCCTGTTGGCTAAGACAGATGTAGAGTCAGCTTTTCGTCTTTTACCTGTCCAGCCACCCAGTGTCCGTCTTTTAGGTTGTTATTGGAATGGTGCTTTTTATGTTGATTGGTGCCTGCCGATGGGCTGTTGGATTTCCTGTGCTTATTTTGAAGCATTTAGTTCTTTTGGTGAATGGGTGGTACCGGACACCGGTCATTACTGCAATACCATAGATGCAATATCCATTAAGTACAATTCCATAAGTGTGACTTCAGAATTATACCAGTATGTAGCATTATGGATGAATGGAACCTCTAAGCAAATCTCTCACCTGACCTCTCTTCTTCTGTCAATTGCAGGTATGTTTCTCACTGTGAACCACCACTCCCATCCTCCACTTGCTGTCTGAATGTTTCTGGGACTACAACACCCAAGCGATTCTCCACTTGTATTGTTTAACCCCCTGCTCTGCTGTTTTAGATGTAATGTTATGAATTTGTGCTATAATAACTTTGTCTGCATCCCCCCCACTGTGACAAGAGGCCTCTATGCCCAGCTTTCCCCACTTGCAAATCACCTTCTGCTCCATAACATCCTCCACTCCTCCCACTTCTTGTTTCACACCTGGTATCTGATTTAAGATAGCTGACTATATAAGTGCACAGGTTAGGTCATCGTTGACCGGTCATTGCTGCAATACCACAGATGCAATGTCCATTAAGTCAATTCCATAAGTGTGATTCAGAATTTACCAAACGAACCCCCGAAAAACCAGGGAAGCCCTTAAAGGTAAACATTAGTTATTGCTTTAAACCATACCACCACCAAAATGCATTTTATGCCACACACACACCTCCCCTTTTTTTTAAACTCC
>JAODAL010044772.1:0-32558 GCA_025379985.1 Phyllomedusa bahiana | reverse complement strand
AAAAATTCGCCCCAACCTCTTTCCAGGCAGGGACGTCGGTAACGTCGGTGTCCAAAAAAACCCTCTCCTCCTCTCCGCTTCCTCCGGCACAGCTTCAACACAGCCCTGACTTGCCTCAGATGATGCACCCTGGAGCTGATGCGCGCCTTGCACTACCCTGGACCCCGAACCACTGCCTAATGAAGACGATAAAATTGTGAAACTGCAGGCCTTGTGGATTCGACGGAGAGAAAGGCTCCGTGTCCGCATCTGTGTCCGTCTCCTCCTCCGTCGCTGGCGGGACCTGTTGTTTCAGAGTGTCCAACGATCGTTCCAGAACTAAGATCACCACAATGCTCATGCTGACAAGGGCATTGTCCGCACTGACCATTTTGGTGGCTTCTTCAAAACTTGCAAGGATGGTGCAGAGCTCTTTCACCTGCCTCCACTCTCGGTGGCTCAACACCCCGAGGTCCGCACCGCTGCTTGTCAGGCCATGTGTCACTTCGTACTGCGTAATGGCATTGCGCTGCTGCCACAATTGCTGGAGCATGTGGAGGGTGGAATTCCAGTGTGTTGCCATGTCAACAATGAGACGGTTGACGGGGAGGCCGAGCTGACGCTGCAACGTAGCCAGGCGGGACGAAGCAGGGTGCGAACGACGGACATGCGAACTCAGACAACGAGCCTTCCTCAGCAGGCAGTCCAGACCCGGGTAGCGCTTTAGAAATTTCTGGACGACAAGGTTCATGACATGTGCCAGGCAAGGGATGTGCTCCAGCCGACCGGGCTTAAGCGCGGCCAGCAGATTTAGACCGTTATCGTCACCACCTTGCCTGGCACAAGGTTCTTGTCACCCAGCCAGCGCTCGGTCTCGTTGCGGAGAGCCGTCCACAGCTCCTGACCTGTGTGTGGACGGTCTCCAAGACAGATTAATTTCAACACGGCCTGGTTTCTCTGGACACGTGATGCCACTAGAGGACCTTGGGGGAAAGAGCCCTGCACCATCCCTGCGGTTTTGAAGGGCGTGCGCCGAGCCTGAGAGCCACCGTCACCCCCAGAGACATCCACCCAGCTCACCAAGTGAGCTGTCACAGAGATATAGCGGCCTTGGTCGAGCTTACTAGTCCATGTGTCGGTGGTCAGATGGACTTTTCCGGACACAGATGCAGACAACGCGCTTGAAATTTTACATGACACGTGGCTGGCCAAGGTAGGGACGGCTTTTCTGGCAAAGAAATGCCTGCTCGGCATCTGGTATTGGGGACAGGCAAGGGTCATGACGTGACGGAACCCATCTGTGTCCACCAGACGGAAAGGCAACATTTCCAAGGCCAAAAGCCTGGCAATGCCGACATTCAGGCTTTTGGCTTTGGGATGGTTTGGGTTAAAGTGTTTCTTCTGTCCCAAACCTGGAAGACAGAAGGCTGGCTGCTAGTCTGGACGCTGTAGGGCATTCAGGTCGTCAAACGGGCGGAGGAGAAGGGGTAGGATGGGTCTCTGGTGGTGCTGGTGGTACTCGGGCGATGGTGGAGGTTTGAAGCGGAGGCTGATCCCTGTTTCATGACTCTGAGAGGACATGGGCAGCTGAGGAACGCTTGGTGGTGGCGGAGGAGGAGGAGGGGAGCGGAGACAGAGGGTGTGACAGGGGTTTGGAAGCCCGGCGTCAGTCTGGTTTTTTTTTGGCCAAGTGTTGCCCCATTTCAAATCATGCATTCGCTGCATGTGCTAGACATGTTGGTGGTGGTTTAAACACCTAAGATTTCTTGCCTCTACTTTTTGCGTTTACGGCAAAGGCGGCATATGACATCGCTGGGTGAATCAGAGTCTTGCTCAAAGAAAGCCCAGGCTTGAGAGGTCCTGGACCTTTTTGACGGCGATAAGTGAGGAGCGGGGTTTCCGCTGACCGTGGCTGGCAGAATCATGTCAGCGGACTTCTGCGACTGCCTTCTCCCTTTTTGAGGCGGGACCCGTATTGACACAAACCCTTCGTCTTCCTCCTCGTCCAGTGATAAAAGCGCTCGCAAGGGCAAATTCTGCTGAAAAGACCACTTTGGGAATCCGCAATGTCGTCATCATCATCATCATCAACACAGGTGTCTTCGATCGTCCTGACAAATTTTGATCCAGGAGCTGCGGGCTACAAGCAAGAGGCACTGCAAGGCGTTGCCGACCCCCCGGGATTTTTTGCCGATTGACCCCGGGTTCCTTTTCCTCCTTGATGGCATCAGTAACTGGGCGTCAGAGCAGACAAAATCATCCTCTTTTGGCCTCTTGATCTTTTAAAATGCCTTCTGACCCCCAAACCCCATTTTGTCATCAAAGAGGTCTTCAGGAAATGGATTATCCACAGTGGTGGGGACACGAAATTTGACATTTGGGCTGCCTTTGCTTCTTGTTGGACGGATGCTGATGATGCTGTTTACGAATTTGTGGCCGTGAATGGGAGGACGAGGAGGTAAGACTGCTGGATGCAGGTTGCATTAACCACTGAAGAACAGATTGGCGACGCTGTTTCGTTACTGAGATTCACAGGGCCTGACCCAGCGATGACAGGCCTGACGGTCCTGCAAACCGACGATCCGCTGGCATGCGTGTTGTCGCCAGCACTGGAAGGAGCACCTTCTCTCATACCTCTACCTCCATGTCCTACCCCCTCTTTGCTCGCTTACCACCTGAATTTTGCTCCATATTTAGAAAGATAAAAATTCGAGAAGGTATGGAAGAGTTTTGGAAAGTCTCTTATTAAAAGATGGCAAATCACAGCTATTCTCAAATCCCTCAAACCAAAACAAATTTGTTGGATTCAAATTTAAGTGCAAGGTACCTCTATCAACAAAGCTTGACTGACCAAAAGTGAAAAAAACACGTATCTGAAATGTATACGGATAATAAATGGTATTTTTGGCACCTATCAATACACCTGTGGTGACTACAAAATTGCTGTATTCAAATTTAACTGCAAGGTGGCTCTATGAACAAAGCTGGCCTGCGCCAAAGTGAAAAAACACGTATCTGAAATGTATACGGATAATAAAAGGTATTTTTGGCACCTATCAATACACCTGTGGTGACTACAAAATTGCTGGATTCAAATTTAACTGCAAGGTGGCTCTATGAACAAAGCTGGCCTGCGCCAAAGTGAAAAAAACACCTATCTGAAATGTATACTGATAATAAAAGTGGAGTTTTGCACCTAACAAATAGACCTGCAGTTACTAGAAAAGATCTGTATCCTAATATAAGTTCAGGCTGCCCAACATCCAAGTAATGTTTCAACAGAAAACTGTTAATAATAAAGCTATTGCAATGCAATGTCTACACTAAGTCTGGGTGCACAATATCCAGTATCATTTAAAGAGCTTGTCTGTGTTTGCCCGCAGGCCCCCCCCCCCTCCCAGCTCCCTCCGTGACTTTACAGCGGTAGATGCTCCTTTAAAATTCTCTGCCTAACTACCTAAAATCTGCAAATCTCTGATCTACCTAAGTTTTAAGGATCACAGCTAAACGTAGAGCTGTCTCTGTGAACAAATAGAATAATTTCGCTGAGCTGTTTGAACAGAGGCAGAGCGCACGTCCTACTGCTTTGTGATACTGACACACAATGATCATGAACAGGAAGGGCTGTTCTATGTAAAACGAGGTCATGTGATTTTTCCAGCCAATCGCAACCATACACATCCCAGTCATGACGTCGCACACACAGCTCACCCTGCTCTATTCTCTAAGCTGATTTGTTGGCCGCCAAAATGACAGGAAGCGCAGAAAATGGCGCGATATTAATAGATTATGCACAGATTTTAACCTAAATTATCGCCTGATCTAAAAAATCCGATCAACGTAAATACCGTGCCGATTTCAACTTTGTCGATAATAATCGCTCAACACTAGTTAGGATGATGGACATTTCGAAAGTTTACCACTTCCTTCCTCAAGCAGGTGCTTTAGGAAACCCAGGGATCTATAAATACTAACACTTTAATTGGCTGAATCATGTGATCTCATCACTTAAAGGAGTTGTATCATTTCATTGAATGGTCTTCAGAATAAGGGGACAGTGAATACAAGTAACTTTGCAATTATATGTCATTAGCAAAGCTGTCTTGTTATCACAGGATCCCTTATCTTCTGTTTCTCTTTACACTGATCTCCAGTGCTGGTCAGATCCCTCCTCCTTGCATTTCACTAGCTGAGAGCTCATTACATTCTGTTCGTCCCCGGTCGGCTGTATTCACGGAGCTTGCATTCCTGCCTCTCACTCAAAGTAAGGGACTGACACATTTTCACTCTGCACAGCCGGAAGAAACTGAATAACACTGCATGGCTTCTATAATCAGAAAACAGCACATTTGTGCGACTGTGCCTAAACATAGAAGGAGCATTACGGGCTGAGAGCATTTCACTCTGCACAGCTCTGGAGGAGTTTATACAAGACTGGATTCAATGAATGCAAGCCTGTGGTATGTAAACAGCTCTTACATACTCTGCATAGGGAGAGACACAGTGACATATGGAGAGGTGGGGGGGAAACACACGGAGGCAGCATGAACAGTGAAGGGGGGATGATGTTATCCCTTCGGTTAAGAAACACCCAGCTGGGAGGGGAAGAAACGCCCCTGAATTTCTGTAACTGAGAGGCTGTGAGAGCACTGAAAAAGGCTAACTGACGAAGCGATACAACCCCTTTAACCTGTAGCATCTTACAAAGTCAAAACATCATAGAGACATTTTGAGGCTGAAATTCTCATTTAGTCCCTGGAGGGCAAGTGATTCCAACTTGTGGATCCAGAATGCTTCTCTTTGATCCTATTGTCCTCCCATCCTGTATATGTATCTCCTCAGCCACAAACTCTAATTACACTGATCTGATGTCTCTCTTGAAGAAAATGTCGAACTACAAAAGCCGTATCTAGAAGCTTCACTTTGAGATGGAAGAGGTAAAGTCTTCCATTTTTGTGCAATATGTTTGTTGGGTGAGCAATGATCATTTATACATAGTAAAGGAAAGAAAGATAAGCGCCTCCTGGTGTAAAGGATCTGATTAAAAATGAAAAGAAGTAGGTGATCACGATCCTCACCTCTTGGGGTCGTGCATCAGTTTTGGCACAACTCACCGCCAGCTTATTACCGCTGCTCGATGTACTGTTGGATCGCTGCACTCTGCACTGCCCACTCCACATGGAGCGACCTTGTATTCTGTAAAGAAGTGGTTTATGGATTTCCACTAAGGATCCAAAGATCTGACAAGAAGCTATCAGACCTGAGTGTTTAACAAGTCGTAGCGCAGGTATTACTGTACTAGAAACAGTCACTTTATTTTCTGAATGACGCGTTTCGTGTTTAAAACACTTTGTCAGGTTCATGATGACAAAGTAAGATTCTGAGGTTATAAAGAATGACGGGAAGTAGAAACTATCAACCTCTACAATCACTGACAAAGCAAAAACAAAACTACATTATCAAAAGTTATAAAATAGTGAAGAACCTTTGTGCTCTGTTTCCAAGCACTTAGAAGAGAAGCAATGTGTGGATGAGGGAACCTGATGGAGCAGAATGTGCTCAGTGACTCCTCTCCTAAACAATATGTCATAAGTGTCTTCAGAAATGCTTTTACGGTTATTGGATTAGAGATCACTAAACACATTTAGGGCGACATGTATTCATTACTTTGAAAGACAACTCGTTTTGCTATTCACTAACATGTTTAATGCTTTTTCGCTGAGTTCCAGCCCGTCTCGAATCATAATACATGTTAGGTGCATTCCTTATGCGTCTAAGCTCCGCAATGCGCCTCACACATTGGCGAGGCGCAGGGGACTTTACACCGCATGTATGAGCGCACCTCGCCGGGCTGTGAATCTTCCGATCCACGTAGATACAGGTGAGGCGCAGTCCTTCTGCGCCTAAGTTCCGCAATGTGCCTCACACACTGGCGAGGCACAGGGAACTTTACACCGCATGAATGAGCGCACCTCGGGCGCCGACATAAAAATAACGTGAAAACGTGCGCTCCGTTGCGCCAATCTTCATACATATCGCCCTTAGACTTTATCCCCTTATTGATTTCCTGCAGGAGGGTTCTGTTTGGGTCCAGCATCTAATTTAGAGATAATTTGTGTTTTTTTTATATTTATTTTTCCATTTTTCAAAGTTGATTCGTCATAAACAGCAATGAAGACTCCGAGATGTTTTCTCATTGCTCAGAAATCCCTTCTGGAATCTGTGAATCAGAAAGGGCTGCCAGTTCAATGTAGATGAGTCCTCCTCAGGGTCAATGGCTTATCTGGATTCACTTTCCATCCTCGCAATCTTCAGTTTTCAGTTCTCATTTTTTCTATACTTTTTCTATATATTCTTTGTATTTTTTACAAACCTTCATTAAATGAAGTGTTGGTGAAAAGGCTTCTGATATCATAGATGAAAAGCCACAAGACGTTAGAACTGTTAATTCTCTGTATAATAGAAAAGAATTGTCTGGTATCTTTGAGACAATTTCAATCTTCATTTATGCTTTTTTGCAAGTAACTGTCAACACAAACATCATGGGGCTCAAGAACAGATTTAACCCCCAAAACGATTGGTCGACCCAGTGGAGCGTGCAGTGGCTTTTGTACCTTCGGAACCAAATATAAAATAGGAACCTGTGGATTTCCACATTCCTCTATCTTTTTCTGATATTAACACCATAGTGTATACCAGCGGATACCAGTTTACAAAGTGAACCAGAAATCCACACCCTTTTATCAATAACAAACACAAAATATATGGTCATAAAACTTAGCTTTAATTTAAAAATGCTAGTAAAACACACAAAAGTTGGGTATATTTGCAAAAAACACCACAGTAGTACACAAGAAAGTGTCAAGAAAAGAAATAGGTAGGGAAAGGTGGATTGACCGTAGTAGACCCTGTCAAGAATGGGAACTTCCCCAGTCTCTCACCTTCAAAAAAACAGGGTATTCATCCCAATAAGGGTGTCTCCATCAGGAACCTCACCCTGCAACAAGAAAACCCTAGAAATCCCTAAAGTCCCGGATGGGACTTAACTCCATAGTGTAAGCCTCTTCTATTACATTATCTACAATTCTCTTATCCTTCTCCTCTGTGAGATATTTTCTATACACATCTTTATCCTCAAGCTTGGTATTTGTCTCATGCAGGTAATAGGATCAGTCCAGGATAGGATCCCAACTGCTTCAAAGAGAGACATTTTGGATCCCCAAGTTGGAATCACTCGCCCTCCATGGACTGAATGAGAATTTAAATGTTTTTATGATGTTTTGACTTTGTAATATGTTATGGGATACGTGATGTGATCACATGGTTCAGCCAATTAAAGTGTTAGTATTTATTAATCCTTGGGCTTCCTAGAGCGCCTGCTTGAGGAAGGAAGTGGTAAACTTCCGAAACGTCCTTCATCCTAACATCTCCCCTGGCTTTGGTGGACGGCTCGTATGCAGATACTCTCCAGGTCTTTCAATGAAATAACTATGTTAAAAAATTTTCACAAAACTGTATTACAAACTACAGTGTCCAAAAAAATGTCTTTAGTCAGCCCCCAATTGTGCAAGTTCTCCCCGTTGATGAGCGAGTCCTGTAATTAACATCATAGGTCGACCTCAACTATAAGAGACAAAATAAGAAAACAAATCCAGAAAATGTAAAAAAATTATTTGCAAATTATGGTGGAAAATAAGTATTTGGTCCCCTACAAACAAGCAAGATTTCTGACTCTCACAGTCCTCTAACTTCTTCTGTAAGAGGCTCCTCTGTCCTCCACTCATCACCTGTAGTAATGGAGCCTGTTTGAACTTGTTATCAGTATAAAAGACACTTGTCCACAACCTCAAGCAGTCACACTCCAAACTCCACTATGGTGAAGACCAAAGAACTGTTGAAGGACACCAGAAACAAAATTGTAGCCCTGCACCAGGCTGAGAAAACTGAATCTGCAATAGGCAAGCAGCTTGGTGTGAAGAAGTCAACTGTGGGAGCAATAATTAGAAAATGGAAGACATACAAGACACTGCTAATCTCCCTCCATCTGGGGCTCCATGCAAGATCTCACCCTGTGGGGTCAAAATGATCACGAGAATGGTGAGCAAAAATCCCAGAACCACATGGGCGAACTTAGTGAATGACCTGCAGAGAGCTGGGACCAACGTAACAAAGGCTACCATTAGTAACACACTCCACCGCCAGGGACTCAGATCCTGCAGTGCCAGACATGTCCTCCTGCTTAAGCCAGTACATATCCGGGCCCGTCTGAAGTTTGCTAGAGAGCATTTGGATGATCCAGATGAGTATTGGGAGAAGGTCATATGGTCAGATGAAACCATAGTAGAACTGTTTGGTAGAAGCACAACTCGTTGTGTTTGGAGGAGTGAGAAGGCTGAGTTGCATCCAAAGAACACCAGACCTACTGTGAAGCATGGGGTGGAGGGGGCAACACCAGATCTACTGTGAAGCATGGGGGGAGGGGGAAACATCATGCTTTGGGGCTGTTTCTCTGCAAAGGGACCAGGACGACTGAGCCATGTACATAAAAGAACGAATGAGATTTTGAGTGCAAACCTCCTTCCATCAGCAAGGGCATTGAAGATGAAACATGGCTGGGTCTTTCAGCATGATAGTGATCCCAAGCACACCAACAGAGCAACAAAGGAGTGGCTTTATAAGAAGCATTTCAAGGTCCTGGAGTGGCCTAGCCAGTCTGAATCTCAGCCCAATAGAAAACCTTTGGAGGGAGTTGAAAGTCCATGTTGCCCAGCAACAGCCCCAAAACATCCCTGCTTTAGAGGAGACCTGCATGAAGGAACGGGCCAACATACCAGCAGCAGTGTGCGCCAACCTTGTAACATCCCAGCACCAGTGTGCGCCAACTTTGTGAAGACAGAAAACGACTGTCCTCTGTCATTGCCAACAAAGGAGATAGAACAAAGGATTGAGAGGAACTTTTGTTATTGACCAAATACTTATTTTCCACCATAATTTGCAGATAAATTCTTTCCAAATCAGACAATGGTATGGTCAAAGTTTTACCAGATTTCTAAAGTGATGTTTCTCAGGTTGTATTGAAATTTTGCCTACTATGCTGTTGATGCAATAAACAATTGTATATATGTTGTAAGTAAAAAGAAACTACATTTTGTAACAATCCAGCCTGTGTTTTATCAGAGGTTAGCAGTCGTGCTATACTCCTTCCATTTACAGATCATGGATTGAACAGCGCTCAATGGGATGTTCAGAGATTGCGCTATTGTTCTGATATTTAACCCTGCAATACACTTTGCCACAACTGTATCCCTGAACTTGCTGGTGTGCCTCTTGGTTTTCAGGATGTTGTTTGCTCACTAACAAACCTCTGAGGCCTTCACAAAACAGTTGTACTTATACTGAGAATAAATGACATACAGACGTACTATATTTACTAATGAGGGGACTTCTAAATTCAAATAGCTACCATGGATTTAATTTAGGGGAATCAGGGCAAAGGGGAATTAATACATATGCATGCATGCTGCACTTTTCAGTCTTTTAATTTGCAAACATTTGGAAAAGCGCAAATCATTTTATTTACACTTCCCAAATACTTGCTCCTTTGTGTGGCTCCATCACATAAAATATCAATAAAATACATTGAAGTTTGTGGCTGTAACATTTAAAACAATGAGGAACAGTTCAAGAGGTAGGAAAACTTTTGCAACCCATGGTATGTCCAACCTGAGTGAGTCCCTCAAATAAATGGAGTGAACATATCTTGAGGGGGTGGCCAGTCATACAAAAGAGATAGCCCCAGTGAGGAGGACGTGTACTTAAAAAAACACCACAATTTTTTGGGGCATGTTCACAGCTCAATTGCTGGACTAAACTGAACACAGAAGCTGGCAACTCTGGCTTTTATGCTAACTGGAAAAAAATGGCAAGTGCAGTTAATTGTAGAGCAAAAGCTCATATACCCCACTGCTAGGGGAACAACTAGATGATAAAAAACTGCACACCAACTTAACACCTTTTCACACCAGCATGCAGAAAAGCCACAGTATAATGCATGGGAAGATTGCACAAATGCAAAAATACCAATAGAAAAGCCACTCACATACCTTCAGTGCATGAGGGGGGTGGATTCTGGTACTACAATTGCATACAAATAAGGCGATACAGAAGGGTGCCATAAATTCAAATATTTGTGGTGCACCATGCTGGCTTACAACCTATTAGTAATGCCCATACTATTAGATTAGATGGGCTTCCCAGCACTTTCTGGGTGTCCAACACAAAATACAGGCACCCTCCGCTCCCCAGCACTGTTGGGCAGATAAAAAATATATGCCATACTGGAAAAATATTAAATCATCTAATTGTTCCCCTAGCAGTGGGGTATGTGAGCTTTTGCTCTGCAATTAACTGCACCTGCCATTTTTTTTCCAGGTAGCATAAAGGCCAGAGTTGCCAGCTTCTGGGTTCAGTTTGGTCTAGCAATTGAGCTGTGAACCAAAAATTGTGGTGTTTTTTGAGTAAGTAATATCCCATTTTTTTGTATGTGGATGTGTACTTCATCATCACATCTCACCAGGAAAATCTAAGAGGCTAAGGGCAAGTGAAGACAAGAGGTTGTGGAGAAGATCATAGAGAAGGTCATGGAGAAGATTATAAAGAAGGTTGTGGAGAAGGTCATGAAGAAGGTCATAGAAAAGATCATAAAGAAGGTTGTGGAAAAGTTTATTAATGAAGATTATGGAGAAGGTCAAAAAGTGGTCATGAAAAAGGTCATAAAAAAGATCAAAAAGAATGTCATGGAGAAGATTATATAGAAGATTGTGAAGATGGTTATAAAGAAGGTTGTGGAGAAGGTCAAATAAGTTTGTGGAGAAGGTCATGGAGAAGATTTTAAGGAAGGTTGTGCAGAAGGTCATGGAAAAGATCATAAAAAGGTCATGGAGAATGTCATAGAAAAGATCATAAAGTAGGTTGTGGAGAAGGTCATGGAGGAGATTATAAAAAAGTCATGTAGGAGGTAATGGAGAAGATCATAAACAAGGTCATGGAGATTATTATAAAGAAGTTTGTGGAGAAGGTTATAAAGAAGGAAATGGAGATCATAAACAAGTTTGTGGAGGTCAAGGAGACGGTCATAAAGAAGGTTGTGAAAAAGATAAAGGAATCATAGAGAAGATCATAAAGAAGCTCATGGAGAAGATCATAAAGGTCATAGAAAAGGTCATGGAGAAGGTCAAAAAGAAGGTTGTTGAGAAGATCATAAAGAAGGACATGGATAAGGTCATGGAGAAGATTATATAGAAGGTCGTGGAGAGGGTCATGGAGAAGATTATATAGAAGGTCGTGGAGAGGGTCATGGAGAAGATTATATAGAAGGTCGTGGAGAGGGCCAAGGAGAAGATCAAAAAGAAGGTAATGGTGAAGATCGTGGAGAAGATCATAAAGAAGGTCAGAGAGAGATTATATTGAGAAAGTCATAGAAAAGATCATAGTGAAAGTTTTGTGGAAGATCATAAAGGATGGAAAATGTTGTAAAGAAGGTTGTGGAGACCATCTTAAAGAAAGGCGTTGATAATTTCATAAAGAAGGTCATGGAGAAGATCATAAAAAGGTAATGGAGAAGGTTTTAAAGAAGATCATGGAGAGGGTTATAAAAAGGTCACAGAGAAGGTGATAAATCAAGTTGTAGAGAATATCTTAATGCAGGTCATGGAGAATGTCATAAAGAAGGTCGCAAAGAAGGTTATGAAAAAGGTTGTGGTGAAGGTCATGTAAAAGATTCTAAAGAAGGTCATAGAAAAGATCTTAACCAATGTCGTGGAGAAGATTATAAAGAAAGTCATGGAGGAGGTCATAGAAAAGAACATAACAAGGTCATGGAGAAGATCATAAAGAAAGTTGTTGAGAACGTCATAAAGAAGGTTGTGGAAAAGATCATAAAACAGGTAATAGATAAAGTCATAGAGGGGTCATGGAGAGGGTCATAAAGAGGCTCATGGAGAAGGTTTTATAGAAGATCATGGAGACGGTTATAAAAAAGGTTGCAGAAAAGGTAATAAAGAAGGTTGTAGAGAAGTTCATAAAGCAGGTAGTAGAGAATGTCATAAAAAAGGTCATGGAAAAGGTTATGAAAAAGGCTTTGATGAAGGTCATGGAGAAGATCATAAAGAAGGTGGTAAAGAAGGTCATGGAGAAGGTCCTATAAAAAATTGTAAAGAAGGTCGTGGAGAATGTCATAAACAAGATCACGGAGGTCATAGAAAAGATCATAACGAAGATCGTGGAGAAGATCTTAAAGAAAGTCATGGAGGAGGTCATAGACAAGATCATAAAAAGGTCATGGAGAAGGTCACGGAGAAGGTCATGAAGGAGGTTGTGGAGAAGATCGTTCTGGGTCCTGCAAGTTTCTGCACAGATCCAAACTTTCTCTGCATCTAAATGATGGGACTTGTGGTCAATGCTGAGATCTGGCCACGTGCTGTGATTGTTTATTCTGCTGCAATCCACTGATCTATTAGAATATCCACATATGAATGTGACCCCCTGGAATCAATGGCTCTAAAATAAATAATAATAATAATTTCTAACAGGACCCCAGGATTGGACTTGGAGGCACATTACACATTGCACGTACCTTGACGAGCTCTGTGACCAGGGCAATATTTGTCACTAGACCCCTGTGGGCATGTACCCGGGGCAGCAGATTTAAAGGGTTGGCACATAAACACATGAAAATGTATGGCTTTTGTGGCAACTGTCTGCTCAAATTTCTAATGGTGGCAAGTGTGGGTTCGGGCGTCCGTGAGCGGTGGCAGCGCATCTCAGGGACGGCCGTCTGCTGTGAGAAGTCAGGCTGCTGCCCACAGCCCCGGCCCAAGCTTCCTGCACTCAATGAGGTGAAGCATATGCTCATGTATAGTACATGTGGAGCAGCAGGAAAACTGGTGGGGCCATCACAGGAGCTGTGCTTCATTACATGCCTTACACACAGAGCCCCCACCTGAGAGGAGGAGTAATTGTGTGCCCCAATGCAATGCATGTCCTGTAAGGCGCCTAAATACTGCATAAATTTGTAGCGTGTATGTAACAGGGTGCAAGTGCCTCGGGGGACATAGTTTGCTAAGTATAGTATAATTGTGAAATACTATTCCGTAAAAGTAAGTACACCCCTCACATTATATACAGAAGTCAGGACACCCTTCACATTATTTACAGCATCTCCCAGAATCGGGACCACCCACATAGTATACGTATCTCCCAGAATGGGACCCCCTCCATTACTAAGAATCAGGACACCCCCACATTATATACAGAAGTCGGGCCCCCTCACATTATATACAGCACTCCCAGAAGTCAGGAAAAACCCCCTCACTTTAATTTACAGCACTCCAACGTCGGACACCCTTGCATTATTACAGCACCCCAGAAGTTGGACACCCCTCACATTAAATACAACATCCCCCCAAATCAAGACCCCCTCACATTTTTTACAGAAGTCGGACCCCCCACATTTTTTTACAACATCTCCCAAAGTCAGGACCCCCCTCCATTATAACAAAATCAGGCACCCTCACATTTTCCCAGTTTCTCCCGAAGCGACACCGCTCACATTAAACAGCATCCCCGAAGTCAGACCCCCCTCACATTATATACGGAATTCGGGACCCCCCCACTTTTAACAGCTCTCCCAAAGTCGGACACCGCCACATTATATACACTCTCGTAGAAGTCAGGGGCCCCTCACATTATTATAAAATTTAGGGACCCCCTCACATTATATACGCATCCCCCAGAAATCGGGGACAACCCTCAATTATATACAGCATCTCAAGAAGTCGGGACCCCCCTCACATTATTACACATATTCCATTATTACCCCTCCAGAGTAACTCCCTCAAGTAAAAAGTCCATTTTTACGTTCTAGTCATTATTTTAAAATTTGGGAGAAGGGATCAAATTTTCCTTTTTTTTTTTTCCCCCTCCCAACTTCTTTCCCTAAACCTCTTTTTTTTAATACATTTTTTTTTTACTTTTTAGTTTTACTCTATACATAAATATATAAACCATAATTGAACTAAACAAATCAAAATAAACACACCCAACTCACCTTCCCAAGGGCTCTAGTTCGGTGTCTGTCCTGAAGGTTCTGGTTCAGTGTCTGTCCTGATGGCTTTGGTTCGGTGTCTGTCCCGAAGGCTCTGGTTCGGGGTCTGTCCCGAGGGCTCTGGTTCGGTGCCTTTTCCCGGGAGGCTCGGTTCGGGCCCCTTCCCGGAGGTTGGTTTGGTGCCTGTCCTGGAGGTCTGGTTCGGTGTCTGCCCGCGGGGCCGGGTTTGGGGTGTCCTGAAAACTTGGGTTCATCTGTCCCGGTGGCTTGGGTTTGGTGTCTGTCTGAAGGCTCCCTTTTTTCTGCCTGTCCTGAAGGTCTGGTTCAGGGTCTGTCCCGGGGCTCTGGTTTGGTTTGTCCGAAGGGACGGTTTTGGGGCCTGTCCCAAAGGCTTGGTTCGGTGTCTTCCCAGGGCTCTGGTTAGGGTCTGTCCCGAAGGTTTTGTTCGGGGGTCTGCCAAGGCTTTTTCGGTGTCGTCCAAGGCCTGGTTTGGTGCTGTCCCGAAGGCCGGTTCGGTGTCGCCCCAAGGGTCGGTTCGGGTCTGTCCAAAACTTGGTTGGGTCTGTCCGAAGGGGGGGTTCGGTTCTGTCCCCCAAAGGGTCTGGTTCATGCTGTCCTGAAGGTCTGGTTCGGTCCTGTCCCCGGGGGCCTGGTTTGGTGGTTTTACCCAAGGGTCTGGTTTCCGCGTCTTTCCGAAGGCTCTGCTTTGGGTCTGTCCCGAAAGGGTCTGGTTTGGGTTTTGTCCGGAGGCTTGGTTTTAGTGTCTGTCCCGAGACTCTGGTTTGGGGTCGTTCCAAGGCCCTTTTTCGGGTCTGTCCTGAAGGCCTGGTTCGGGGTCTGCCCCAAGGGTCTGGGTTTGGTGTCTGTTCGGGGCTCTGGTTCAGGGGCGTTCCCAAGGCTCTGGTTCGGGGGCTGTCCCAAGGGGTCTGGTTTTGGTGTTGTCCCCAAGGGTCTGTTTTGGGTCTGGGCCCCAAGGCTCTGGTTCGTGTCAGACCGAAGGCTTGGTTTTGGGGTCTGTCCGAGGGTCTGGTTCGGTGTCTTTACCGAAGGTTCAGGTTTGGTTTGTCCTGAAGGCTCTGGTTCGGTGTCTGTCCCGAAGGCTCTGGTTCAGGGTCTGTCCCGAAGGCTCTGGTTCTTTGTCCGTAGCCTTTTTCCATCTGTCTTTCCTTATTTCAAAAAGTAAAATAAAAGCTACGTGAAAAGTAATTCAGGTCAGGTTAAACCGGAAGACAACCCCCTCCAAAGAGTGGCTGCTTTAGAATCCCCCAGCCTCCCAAACTCCACCGAGCGCACCTTCACCAGGTCGTCCAAGATGTGCCTACTCACCTCCTCCTCTGGAAGGATTTTCTGATGTGTCAATACTAGAATCCGTGTGCATCACCTGTGATACATAACCACTGCGCTGACTATGAATAAAGTGTAAAGGCAAAAAAGAACAACAGTCTGAAGGATCGCTCACCTCGCTTCCCCACGCTGTGTAGCAATCAGATTCCCAGCTGAGTAGGTAGCTTCCACCGGCGCCCGGAATCCTGGCTCCCGGCAAAGAGCCCAATGTAGCAGCATAAATTCATGAAACATGAAGGATCCAGCGAAGATAAGGTGAAAAAATGCTCCAATTTATTTCAAGACATCATGGTGCAGACGGTACAAACATAGAAAGGTTTTTACCTTTCTATGTTTGTACCGTCTGCACCATGATGTCTTGAAATAAATTGGAGCATTTTTTCACCATATCTTCGCTGGATCCTTCATGTTTCATGAATTTATGCTGCTATGAATAAAGTGCATGGGTCCCTATTGCCTGGGTTTTTGAACGCTCCATAAGCCCACTCATCATAGAGAGGCTCGCCAACCTGGGCCAACCTAAGGAAGCTCCCACCCTTTTGTAGACCTCTGTATTGTAGAGGCAGTGAAGCAGGAAATGCTCCATGCTCTCTAATGCATTGCTGCAACCCTCATGGGGACATCATCATCGAGATGCCTGAACTTCACATTTCCCATTACATATAGCTTTCCATGGAAGCAACGCCAGTCCACATCCCAAATCATTAAAGCGCTCCTGTCCAAATTCAATAAACATAACCCCGCCCTCAGATTCCGACCTGGGCAATCCTTGAGGGCCAGTGGTCTCCAGAAATGGGTCGACAATACCTTCTCGTCCCGGAGTTTTCTGAAGAGAGTTCTTATCTCCACCATCTCAAGACCCCATCGGCGGATAATCTTCAGAGGTAGGGAAGCATAAGCCAGGAAATACTCGTGTGACCTTCGAAAGACCTTCACTTGACTCCCCCGACTCCCATAGAAGTAAGGCTGAAACCATTCCCGACAGGAGACCACCCACAGAGCAGGGCCTGCACTCCACATGCACACTACATTGATCTTAATAAAGGTGTTTGTTAGGGAAAACCACAGGGTTAACCATATCTAACCTCCTAGTCTCCTCGTGTGGTATGTCACCTCTCTTCTGATTAGGTTCCTTCTGTTCCCCCATAACATCTGGAAAAATAGACTGTAGACCCCCGGCCACAGAGACTCGGGCAAAAGACACATGCTGCCAAGACATGAACAATGAGAGCAGGAAGGTCTTGATCAGGCTAACCCTCTCTCTTAGGGTCAAGGACCAACCCCCCATCCACAGCCTCTCTGACACTATGCTAAGCTGGTGAACGGAGCTGTGAGGCAGATTTTATCAGCCTGTTGAAAAGCACTTTTGCCAGTATTCCTGTCCACATTGAGCAGAGCTATAGGACGGCAATTCTCAATGTGGGATGGATCTTTACCGTTTGACAGGATGATCAGAGCCAACCTCCTCATTAACTTTGGCTGAGTGCCTGAGGAGAGACATTAGTTTATTACCTCAGTCAAGAGGGAAACCAAGGTGTCCTTAAAGGTCTTGTAAAACTCCAACGATAAGCAAATCGGGTCCCGGGGTCTTCTTGAGGGTTAAGCTCTCAATCGCTCCCTTAACTTCTTCTCTGATCTCTCCTATGAAATCCACAAGATAGAGGCTTATTACTGGTTCAGGAATGGCGTCAGCCAGGAAAGCCGAGCATATCTCTTGATCTAGTTCCCATCTTACCCAAGAGATGTGAATAGGACCTAATGATCTCCAGGATCTCTGATCAGAGATCCAGTACTGTCCTATAGGCCCGTTATCATCTTACAACTCACTGACATCCTACAGTTTATGTAGGGGTTGGGTGAGCGGTACTTCCTGAAATCCCTCTCAAAAATCAAGGATGTGTGCCTATTGTTTCTTGAGCAAGGATTTCACCCTGGAGATCTCTTTGCAGCTACCTCCAATCAAGACCAACTGCTCGAGTTTCCTACTTAGACTCTGATACAGGCATACCGGTTCAGACTGCAAGAACTTCACTGCCCTTTTTCTGAATATTTCCCACCACTCTGACTTACTGCTGCATAGGCCCAGGAGTGGTACCTGACTCTGGAGAAAGTCCTCAAAGGATTGTCTAATTTCCGATTCTTCCAGGAACTATGAATTGAGCTTCCAATAGCCTTTTCCCATGCGAGGGGTCTCTGAAACATTTAAAAAAAAACAAAATCATACAGTGATTGGAGAATTCTACCTCTACCATCAACAAGGGTGTCGCTTCCTTAAAATAAAATCTGTCTATACTAGATCTGCACTGACTACACTTATGGAAAGTGACCCCCCTGTGACTTGGGCTGTGCCTCATGTGGACATCCACCAGGCGAGCTTCTCTGACTATTCTACTTAATGCAATGGCATCATAGGCTGCACTTCCAGAACCTCCCAATCTATCTGAGGACCTCGAGACAGTATTAAACTTCCCGCCAAAGATGACTTGCCGGCTCGTAAAAAAAGAAAGGCTTAACCCTCATAGAGATATTTCCTATCCCACTTGGTGTGGGGACCATAGATGTTAATCAGCCTTACACACTGCATTTTCTCCACTCAAGATCGCCCCTAGAAAATGATCCAGCACATAATGACTTTATATCATATTTATTGTGCAAACTGAGTAAAAACTCAAATGAGTAATCTCTGTGCCTGTGGACACAGAGATTACTCATTTGAGTTTTCTGCCCCCATCACTCCCTTAGGAAGCTACAGAGAGGGTGGCTTCCTCCTCCTCCTTCATCCTCCTGGTCTCTTTCTCTATCTCACTTTCTCTCAAGGTTTTAACTGCATTGGAGGTCGTATCCGGGTTCAAGTTCAGGGACCCCTCAGCATGGGTCCGGGAAGACCCCTTCCTCTTCTTTCGATGCGCCCCCATGCGCCTTATTTGTGCTGCCATTTTCTTTCTCTTCATCATTGACCCCTCAGCTTCCTTGCCATTGTTGTACCCTTCGTCCATTTCATCCCCCACGTCCTCCGGTCCCTTACTCTGAGAGGATGCGGGGTAGTTGGCGAAGGAATGAGGGCAGCGGCTAAAGTGGTGACCTAAGTCACCACACAGGTGACAGCGAATCCTGTCACAGAATCCAGCGAGATGGCCTACTTCCCCATACAGTGAACACACCTGTGCCCTGCACCGGACACTAAAGTGTGTGGGGTTGCCACACCTGTGACAGAGCTTTGGTTGCCCCTGGTAAAAGACCAGAATTCTGTCTCTGGCCGAGGAAGGTGGAGGACGGGATGTGAGTGACGGGATGAAATTCAGATACTGTACTTGTCCCTGTTCTTGATTGGGAACTGGACTACCTCTCCATATCTACTTAACCAGGTCAGGATTTCTACTTAAGAGAGTTATTCATTATGTGTTAGAACGGTCACTCTCTTAACGTTATTTTGGCAAGATATCGCTTGGATGATGAAACCTCACCACTCAGGCGATGACTGCACTCATAGCGGAACCAGAAGAGTTTGAGACCTTCGGCCCGCATGAAATTCAGGTCATATATAGAAAATCCAGTTGCATGTATCAAGGCAAAGATGTCATATGCCCTGAACTCCATCTCAAATAGAACCTTAGATATTTTGGGGCCCACGTCTTTGTCTACCCATCCGAGATGGACGACATTCCGCCTGGATGCTCCTTGCCTGGTTGTAGGAGGTGAACTGGCACTTTCTCCTCCTGTCCTTTGCTATAAGAAGGCAGAGAGCCCATGTCTGTCTGTCCAAAAGGATAACAGTATCTCCCTACCCTCTATGGAGGGTCTCCAGGAAGCGGCGCTGGTCTTCCTCGCTCCTGGCAACTGGTGGTGGTCTGGAAGACCTACCCCCCAAGCTGCTATATTTGCATAACTGCGCCCCTCCTGCTCCTGAGGACAAGGGGCCTACTGCGACTGAAGGGGCAGATGGGTCAGTACCCTGCCAGTCCCTACTAGTGCTGGCTCCTTTTCCCCAACACTTTTACTGGCATTTTCCCCAAAACTGTCACCCACATTCTCCCCACACGTACACCAACACTTTCACCCATGTTTTCAGCAACATTTTTACTGGATTGTTTTTTCCAGCACTTTTACCGACATTTTCACCAACACTTTCACCTACATCATTCCTGACATGCTCACTGATACTTTATGCTTCTTCCCTCTCCACTTCCACATTTTCCTCTCTCACACCTTTCTCTGGACCAGCTCTATTTAATTGTTTTCACTGATATTTCACCTCAGGGGAAGGCTCAAGACTATCGCGGTCAGGAGTATTTATGGGGCTGCTGCATCGGGACCCCCAACCGAGACCTCCTGCTAGCTCCTGCTCTGGCACTCTGTCAATTCTACTGGTTTTCCCTGAGGATATCCTTATATCCCCATATAGATTCCTCCTGTTTCTTCCCCCTCATCTCTCTAACTCTATCCCCGTTGGATAGTTTCTCCTTGAACATTTCGCTGTTGTTGTAAATCAGTGTTCTCCTCATCGTTAGCTTCCGCACTGTTTTCCCTACTTTCTTTAGCTCTTCAGTCAGATCTGTCCTTTTTCTAGGTGTCAAATTCTTCGTTCGAAATTTTATATCATCAATTTGTCTGTAAAATGTCAGAATTTCATCATTATATTGTTCGTGTTCTCTAACAAAGAAGGCGATCCTGGCTCCCATGACTGCGGGTGAGTCCTTCTCCTTCATCCCCGCCCCCCGTTTGACACCAGATCGCACGCTCCCTCCACCCCGCGGAACTCAGGATTACAACTCTTTAGAGACCTTGGACTTGCTCCCTGGGAGCCCCCTTTAACTTTATTAAGAATTCTTTGGCTGGATCTCACCCATGGCGGCTACACCTCTGTTGCTGGTGTTCTTGCTGCTCCGCTGCTCGGCCAATGCTCTGTCTGCTCCTGGCGGGTAGATCGCGGTCTTGCTGCTGCTGTAACCCTTGTGTCTGACACTCCTGGCTGCTCCCGCTCTGATGTCGCTGCTGCTGGACCATCTCCAATCCCATTGTTCAGCAGGATCACCTTGACGTTGGCTGGGCTGGCAGATATCAGTAGTTCTTCTGGTATCAGTACCTTTGCTTGTTGAAGCAGCTGCTCCCATCCTTTCTCCTGCAGCTTCTTCAGCAAGGTTAAGCTTCCCCTGCCCTTTGCACAGCTACATCGCTGGCTATAATGAGGCAGCATCATCCTTGTAGCTGCTCCAGTCCTCAGGAGTCTAGTATCGATGCATCAGAAAATCCTTCCAGAGGAGGAGGTGAGTAGGCACATCTTGGACGATCTGGTGAAGGTGCGCGCGGTGGGGTTTGGAAGGCTGGGGGAGTCTAGAGCAGACACTCTTTGGAGACGGTCATCTACTCGGGTAACCTGACCTGTCAGACTGGTGGTGGCTGAATTTCTGTTCACGTAGCTTTTTGTTTTCTTTTTGAAATAAGGAAAGACAGATGGAGAAAGGCTACAGGCACCGAACCAGAGCCTTCGGGACAGACACCGAACCAGAGCCTTCAGGACAGAAACTGAACCAGGGCCTTCAGGACAGACACCGAACCAGCTCCTTCGGGACAGACACCGAACCAGAGCCTTCAGGACAGACACTGAACCAGGGCCTTCAGGACAGACACTGAACCAGAACCTCCGGGACAGACCCCGATCCAGAGCCTTCAGGACAGACACCGAACCAGAGCCTTCGGGACAGACACCGAACCAGAGCCTTCAGGACAGACACCGAACCAGAGCCTCCGGGACAGACACCGAACCAGAGCCTTCGGGACAGACACCAAACCAGAGCCTTCAGGACAGACACTGAACCAGAGCCTTCGGGACAGACACCGAACCAGAGCCTTCGGGACAGACCCTAAATCAGAGCTTTTGGGACAGACCCTGAACCAGAGCCTTCGGGACAGAGGCCAAACCAGAGCCATCGGGACAGACCCCGAACCAGAGCCTTCAGGACAGACCCCAAACCAGAGCCCTCGGGACAGGCACCGAACCAGAGGGTGAGTTTGGTTTGTGTATATAGTAAAAAAAAAAAATAAAAAGGGGGGGGGGTAGGAAGATATAGGTTGGGATGGGGCAAAAGGGAGGAAGTAAAGGAAAGAGTATGGTCCCTGCCCAGATTATGGTGATAGGACATTGACACTGGGCCACAAACTGGACGTTGGACTTGGAATGGGAAAGTCGTTTAGGATAAAAAGGTGGTGGGAGCAAAAAAAAAATATAGATGTCTATAGACAACTTATTGTAATCTATGTAAATATGTAAAAGTGTCCATAATAAGGGTGAGGTAGTCGGTGGCCAGTAAGGGGGAGACACAGGGAGAATGAATGTGAAGTGGGGAAGGTCAGATCTGGACCAGCAAGAAAACGTTTCCCAGTCATGAATGTATAATATATTGTATATAGTTTATTGTATGTAGTGTATTGTACTGTATTGTATTGTATTGTATAGCTTTGCTGTCAGTTTTGTAATGATCCAACATTTACAAAAATAAAAAGAGTCCTGACTTCTGTATATAATGTTACGGGTGTTCGGACTTCTGGGAGATACTGTATATAATGTGACGGGTGTCCTGACTTCTGGGGGATGCTGTATATAAATGTGAGGGGTGTCGCTGACTTCTGGAGATGCTGAGTATAATGTGCGGGGTGTCCTGACTTCATGTATATAAATTGGAGGAGGTGCACTGACTTCTGGGAGATGCTGTATATAATGTGAGGGGTGTCCTGACTTCTGGGAGATACTGTATATAATGTGAGGGGTGTCCTGACTTCTGGGAGATACTGTATACAATGTGAGGGGTGTCCTGACCTCTAGGAGATGCTGTATTTAATGTGAGGGGTGCACTGACTTCTGGGAGATGCTGTATATAATGTGAGGGGTGTCCTGACTTCTGGGAGATGCTGTATATAATATGAGGGGTGTCCTGACTTCTGGGAGATGTTGTATATAATTTGAGGGGTGTCCTGACTTCTGGGAGATCCTGTATATAATGTGAGGGCTGTCCTGACTTCTGGGAGATGCTGTATACTATATGAGGGGTATCCTGACTTCTGGGAGATGCTGTATATAATGTGAGGGGTTTCCTGACTTCTGGGAGATACTGTATACTATGTGAGGTGTGTCCTGACTTCTGGGAGATGCTGTATATAATGTGAGGGGTGTCCTGACTTCTGGGAGATGTTGTATATAATGTGAGGGGTGTCCTGACTTCTGGGAGATCCTGTATATAATGTGAGGGGTGTCCTGACTTCTGGGAGATGCTGTATATAATGTGAGGGGTGTACTGACTTCTGGGAGATGCTGTATATAATGTGAGGTGTGTCCTGACTTCTGGGAGATGCTGTATATATTGTGAGGGGTGTCCTGACTTCTGGGAGATGCTGTATATAATGTGAGGGGTGTCCTGACTTCTGGGAGATGCTGTATATAATGTGAGGGGTGTCCTGACTTCTGTATATAATGTGAGGGGTGTCCTGACTTCTGGGAGATGCTGTATATAATGTGAGGGGTGTCCTGACTTCTGGGAGATGTTGTATATAATGTGAGGGGTGTATTAACTTCTGTATATAATGTGAGGTGTGTCCTGACTTCTGGGAGATGCTGTATAGATTGTGAGGGGTGTCCTGACTTCTGGGAGATGCTGTATATAATGTGAGGGGTGTCCTGACTTCTGGGAGATGCTGTATATAATGTGAGGGTGTCCTGACTTCTGTATATAATGTGAGGTGTGTCCTGACTTCTGGGAGATGCTGTATATAATGTGAGGGGTGTCCTGACTTCTGGGAGATGCTGTATACAATGTGAGGGGTGTCCTGACTTCTGGGAGATGCTGTATACAATGTGAGGGGTGTCCTGACTTCTGTATATAATGTGAGGGGTGTCATTACTTCCGGGAGATGTTGTATATCATGTCGCACCATGTCGCTACGTATTCGAACATAGTGCAAATCTTTTTGGCCAACACTACTGGACATCACCACAAAACTATTTTCAATTTCAAATGTGCCAAAAAATTGATGCATTTACATTGCCAATAGCTCGATTAAATAAAGTTGGGTGCATCTCAGGGCCTAGGGCAGCATGAACTGTGAATGTGGCCTGTGACCCCCATAGTCGTGGCGCATGGAAACCTTTCCAGCAGGACCCCAGGATCGTGATGTGGGGGTTTATTACACTTTGCATGTACCCTGACGAGACCTGTATGTGACCCCATAGACGTGGCACTTGGAGACAATTCCAGCAGGACCCCAGTTTGTGACGTGGGGGTACATCACACTTTGCACGTACCTTGACAAGAAGGCTGAGAAGAGGTCCTTGATTTGTGGTGACACATGAGCAGTTATATGAGATCAATCATTCTCCTCTATTTATCAGAAGAGAATCTATCAATTTACGTCCCCCATGGTGAATGGATGTCCCACATGGCTCATTTACCTCCAGTGACTTGGGGACAGGAGATATTCTCCTCGGATCTTGGTGTAATCATCCGGAGCCTCCTCTGAGCTGAGGCCTGAAGAAGACAGAAGTACACCCAGAGCTGTGGACACATCTATATTTGGGAACAGTATTAGCTGCACTGTGACATTTTGGTGTCATACTAGGGCCCCCAGCTACAAATATGACCCATTGGCTTCATATCTCCTGCCTGCCCCAACCATTTGCCAGTCTATGTCTCTAGCTTGTCCCAAACATTTACCTGTCTATGTCTCCCACCTATCCTGACCATTTGCCTGTTTATATCTCCCACTTGCCCCAACCATGAGCCTGTCAATGCCTTCCAGCTGCCCCGATCATTTGCCTTTCTGTCTCCCATCTGCCCAGACTATTTGCCTGACTATGTCTCCTACCTGTCCTGACCATTTACCTGTCTATATCTTCCACCTGTCTTGACCATTTGTCTGTCTATATCTTCCATCTGTGCCAAACACTTGCCCGTCTATGTCTCCCGCTTGCCCCAAACCATTTGCCTGTCTATGTCTTCACCTGTCCAAACCTTTTGCCTTTCTATGTCTTCACCTGCTCCAACCATTAGTCTGTTTATGTCTTCCATCTGCCCCGACCAGTTGCCTGTCTATGTTTCCCTCCTGCCCCAACCTTTTTCCTTTCTGTGTCTCCACCTGCACCAACCATTTTCCTGTCTAAGACTCCTACCTCTCTGACCATTTACCAGTCTATGTCTCGAACCTGCCTCCAGACCATTTTGCCGTTTCTATGGCTCACACACAACCAGACCGCAGGCCTGCCCCCAAGCGATTCTGCCTGTCTATGTCTTGCACCTGCTGGATTTGCCTCTTTGTGTCTCTGGCCTGCCCTGAATATTTACTTGTCTATGTACCCCCTGCCCTGATTATTATGCCACTGCTGTACTATTTTCTGCATGCTCCAGAAGGTAATGGCCTTCCGGAGGGGGTACTGACCGGGTTATTTTTTTAATTTTTCTTTTTTTTTTTTTTTTCCCTGCAGCCAATTTGCGACTCATTGGAGTGTATATATGTGAATCCCGGGGTCTCCTTAAAATCTGCTCCTCACCATGGCCAAATCCATTGTGTAGCCCACTGAATCCACCACCCGCCATCAGGGGAGCTATGATAAAGAAAATGTCTGCTGTTCTACCTTTTTCCATGATCACCTTTTCCCAGAATTTCAAGCAGAACTGAGGTATTAGGGCTTCACAGATTATCGGACTGGTGTGCCTAGGACCCAACAGTGAAGTTGATTCTGGGGTCCTCCCCTATAGGAGCTGCGATTCCCTGGGGCCCACAATGATAAGCTGATTCTGGTGCCCAACAGTGGAGATGATTCTTGGGACCCCCAGTTGAGCTGATTCTTGGGGCCCTCCAGTGGAGCTGATTATGGAGCCCAACAGTGAAGATGATTCTTGGAGCCACCAGTGCAGTTGATACTGGGGCCTCCCAGTGGAGCTGATTCTTGGGGCCCATCTGTGCAGCTGATTCTGGAGCCCAATAGTGGAGCTGATTCTTGGCGCCCACCAGTGGAGCTGATTCTGGTGCTCAACAGTGGAGATGATTCTTGGGACCCAACAGTGAAGTTGATTCAAGGGCCCCCCAGTGGAGCTGATTCTTGGGACCCACCTGTGCAGCTGATTCTGGAGCCCAACACTGAGCCGTGATTTCTCTTGGGCCCGCACACTAGTAGAGCTGAAATGAGCCCCAACAGTGAAGTTGATACTATGGGGCACGCAATGCAGTTTGAATTATGGGAACCAAGAGTGATTTGTTCACAAGTGAAAGCTGAGTTCTTGTGCCCAACCAGTTAGTATAATCTCGGGACCACGCAATGGATTTGATTCTTGGTGCCACACCAATAAAGATGATTTTGGGGACGCACCAATGGTAGCTGAATCTTTGGGGCCCACAAGTGGAGCTGATTCTTGGGGGCCCACCAAATGTAGTTGATTCTTGGGGCCCACCATTGAGATGATTCCTTAGGGCAAACCACTGCAGTTTGATACTTGGGCCGGTCACCAATGGAGTAATTCTTGGGGCCCACAAGTGTAGTTTGTTCTGGGGCCCACCATAGAGTTGATTCTTGGGTCCACCAGGTCGGAGCTGAATCTGGGCAATCACTGCAGTTGATTCTTGGTCCAACAAGTGAAGTTGATTCTGTGGCCTAACAGTGGAGTTGATTCATGGGGCCCACAAGTTGAGCTGATTCTGTGGCCCTACAGTGGAGATGATTCTTGGGGCATACAAGTGGAGCTGATTTTGGGGCCCAACAGTGGAGTGATTCGTTGGGTTCCCCAAATGGAGTTGATCATGGGTTCTTCTTAAAACGAAAAAAATGGTCTTAACGAAAATTTTAGTTTCAAGGTATTTTTGTAAAAGATCGTTAAATCATTTAACGTTTTAATGGTGGTTTTGTATATGGTGTAAGGGTTAAAACACATTATGTCTGTTTGCGTGTATAAGGAAACAACACACCCACAATGATGTGCTTGAGAAAGGGGAGATTACCCTGAAACGTTGCATGTTGGATGCTACCGCCCGTGTGTCCAGGTCTCTCCTCTATGGTGGATCCAGAAAGGTGGATATCACGGGAGAATCAATATTGTTTGAGACGTATGCTTGGATGCCACGGACTATTATTCGAATGTAAACACAAGGCGCATTTCGATTAAGCAACATTGTTCATCTAATGCGGTATATTGAAACGAGTCAATAAATGCAAGTAAAATTTCTATCCTGCTTTGGTTGACATGAAGTTTGATATGCAAGGAGCCTGGGGAACTCTAATAGCAGGTGTGTGGTAAAAACTATTTGGACACGTAAGCTACCGAAGTTTAACAATTGAAGTTATGCTTAGGGCCTCCCCAGGGGCTTTGCCTGTTCCCCTTTTGTGAGGGTCACGAATCCGAGCTGGCTCCACATACAAATCTCACATTGCACATTGTCCAGCTGTCCTCATCCCTGTAGTTCCTTCTCCGAGACCAGACTTAGTCTGACTTGATATAATGATGAGATTTTTGGCTTATGTTGCTGACCAGCACATGTATGGGATAGTTGGCCAGCCTCAATGTGTTAACCAAGTAAATCCCATGCATGACAGTTTTGAACTGTTCCATTGTAATCTCCGTGTTTGACCACCAAGATGCTGCTATATCCGGTTTCAGGTATATGTAAATGTATAGTCATGTATAAAAGGCTGGCAAGATGCTTTCTGGGACGCATATTACAGAAGTACTCAGAGAGAGCAGTAAGTAGCGAGACAGTAACTTAGGCAAGAAACGACCCAGCTTTTCCTGAATCTGCAGCTCGGGTACAGAGACTGATCCAAGACTTAGGAGAGCCTGACTGCCTTACAACGCGGTATGTTGTTCCCCGAATACGATAAAGGACAAGCAACCGAGAAGAGATGAGCGATCAGTCATCCGGACACTCAGCTTCATCAGTGAGGATCTGCTCCTTGAGCACAGGATCCCGGCCATCTTATTAAGGACCTCAGTGGTGGGGGTGGATGCATGCACGGCCAGTGATCATCGAGAACTGTGAGGAAGCCATAGTTTATGTTTGGTTACAGCCAAAGAGGAGGTTCCCCAAGTACATACTGTCCCTGTTCAGAGACATTGAAAACAGTTTTCTATCACACCAGCTATATACGTGAACCGGATTGCCTGTTGAGAGAAAGCTTGTTGTCACATGGGACTTTCTGAGAGTGAAGCCTGTAAATTTAGTGTAATAATTGTCAGCTGCTGTGCTGCACCACGAGCGCCTGAAACCGTCATCACACACAATTGTTCCCTGCCGGTGTTTACGGTATTTAGTAGGAAAAAGGGGATATCGGTATTTCTGAACTCCCACAGTAGGCAAAAGTCATCTGGCAACCAGAGTATACATTCCTGGTGGCGCGCTGTGTCAAGGCTCACAGAATGGTCTCTGGTGAATTATTATGAATACACCTGTGTTTGAGGAACTGTTTTGCCATCATTTTCAGAAAATACAGTAAAACCACCTGTGAAGTTGAACGTGTTGAGGATCGTGTTTTTTTTGTCCTTCTACGATACTATGCGGAAATTATTTGTGACTGTCGCTTGTAATCAGGTAAACCTGCCACGATATTCGACTATACAACTTGGCGGTAGTCCGGCAGGATACGGCGATCGTTATGGACTGAGGAATGCGGTGCTGAGATCATCCCCTGCAACACCTTGTTGTACCTGGGCCCAGGAGCTCAAGCTCATTAGTGTGCCCCATAAAAAGAACCATACCCGCAGGTGGTCCAAGGTGAGATTAAGTCCCTGTTAGGGCCTTCTAGAGCAATCCCCTCCCCAAATTTGACGGGAAAAACAGTGACACTTGCAGGATTCGGATGACAGAAAGGAGTTGTAGCTCAGTTAAAATAATGTAATGTTATCTCCGGAACTTATATGAGGCAGTAGATATCCGCTGGTGGGTCTTGGAGGGGAATGATTAGAGCAGACAGTAAATGTGTGAGGTCCAACGTACGAAAGGTACATCCATCTCTGAGAGAAAACAATATTCTCTCTTTTTGGAACGGGCCCCGGGGGGTGTCACCTAAATGGTTGTACCTGCATAATTGACTTTTATTCATCTGCCCACAAGAGATGGAAAGGCACACTCATTGCAGTACGTATCTTTGATGCCCTAGCATCTGAAACATTGAATGAGATAAGGTGTGGCAAGGACCCAGTGCTATGGGGGCTTTCCCTGAAGTGACCTAAGCTACTAAGAAGACGCAGTTCATTATGGTGGGGACGTGGTACAACAAATCTTGACCGGACCAATTGCAGTAGAATGGACTCAGGATAGTGGTAAAGGCCGTTGAGTAGGTTGCCCGAAGAAAGCAGATAACAGGGGGACACAGGATTCTTTAAGCAGATGTGGGTCAGGCTCTTAACGAGCATGAGTGAATACAAATTCGCGTTGAAGTTTCCCAGAAAAAAGGCGGAAAGGGCCCACAAGCCCCAAAAAAAATGATTTTGGCTTCCCGCAGCACTCCTTTCAGAGCAGCTCCACGGGGGGGGTTCCTGCCCCCAAGAGGTTCTTTAAAGTTGTGTAGAGGTCCTAGGGGGGGCCCCCTCTGGGGTTTTGCCAACAGTTGGCCCAAATCGCCCAGAGAGTTCGCGAAGTGTAAGGGCAGAGCCGGGGGGGTTAAACTATCGACCGCCGCAGTAGGGGCGCCCTTGGGGTTTGGGGCAACAAAAACCAAACCCATATTGAGGAGTCAATTTTTAGCAGTATCCCTTTTAGGAAGCAGAGCTAGAGGCAGAAAGGTGCGCGTCTAGTTAACTGGATCGGTGCCCCTTGAGCCCTTTGGAGTTCTTTGAGAGGACAACTGGCATGATGGACCCCAGAAGAGGGAAAAGCGTCATTGGGCTGACCCCCAGCCAAAAAGGGGGTGAGTTTGGAGTAAAAGGGGATACTTTGGAGGGGGGCAACTTTTGGAAAGACATTAGCAAAAAGGGGAGTCGTGCTGGGGGATCACCCACAAACACAAAAAATATGATGTTGCTGGTTTTTAGGAGGGGGGGAGGACAGTTGAAGATGGACGTGTGCTGAGGAGTTTGGAAGCAAAAGGGGCGGGGATGGGGTGATGTTGGACAGAGAGGGGGGGGTTCAAGGGGTTTTTTTTTTTAAGGATTGGAGTGTAGTAGCATGTTTAGTAGCAAGGAGGAAGGGCGATCCAGAGGTTTAGAGATCGGTTAAAGAGAGGGGTGGAGTGGGTTTGTAGAACACTGAAGTCGGGAGAGGTGGGATGGCAGGGGTCAAGATGAAGATAGTGAGGTTTGGATTTCAACAAAAAGGGGAGGAAAGGTTGTCATGAGTGACTTTTGGGGAAGTAAGTTAAGGGAAAAAAGCATTTTGCAGGTTATGAGGGGGGGTGGGGGGGACTGCGGGGTTTATGCTTTCTCTGTTGTGGTTGATTTTCTGAAAGGAAGTGAATGGCAAAATATCTGATAAAGGGGGAGGGATGGGGAGGAGGTGCTGGTGGTGGGGAAAAGGGGTTGAAGGGTTTTTTTTAATAGTTGTCGGGGGTTGGGGACAGGGAGGATATGGTTTGGAAAAAGAAATTCTGTTTGGCTGAGGTGAGTGCAGATTTAAAAGTATGTAGCGATTGTTTGTATGAGGTGAAGCGGGTTTTCTTCCAGCGGCGTTCAGCAACTCTAGAAGCCTCAGTTGTTTGATGGAGTCTGTGTGCCAGGATTGTCTGTTGATTTTGCGGGTTCTGTTGTGTGTGAGAAGAGCGATGGCATCAAGGGTGACGGTGATTGTGTGGTTGTAGAAAGTGGTAGCCTCGTCTGAGTCATTAAATGAGGTGATAGTAGAAAGAGGTGCAAGAGAGTCAGAGAGAGTGAGACGGTTGAGGTTTTGTAAGTTCCTGAGGGGCTGCACTAGATGTGGGACAGGAGAAGCAGGTGGGGTGGAGATGGTGGAGATGGTAAGCAGGTTGTGATCAGATATGGGGTGGGGGAGTTCGAGAAGTCAGATAGGTGGCAGAGGCGGGTGAAAATGAGGTCTAGTGTGTGTCCATCTTTATAAGTGGCTCCTGAGGTCCTCTGAGAGAGGTCGAAGGAGGAGCAGAGTGAAAGGAGTTTGTTGGAAGCAGAGTGGGGGGTGTTGATTGAGATGTTTTAGTCTCCCATGATAATAGTGGGATGTCAGTGGAAAGAAAATGAACAAGCCAGGAAGCAAAGTGGTCGAGGAAGGCAGCTGCAGGGTCTGGTGGGCGGTAGAGGACAGCCACTTGCAGGTTGGAGGGGGCGTAGATGCGGACAGAGTGCACCTCAAAGGAGGAGAGTGTGAGGGGAGGCAGAGGTGGAGTGGGGACAAAGGAGCAGGTATCTGACAGGAGAAGGCCGAAACGTCCACCATGCTTGTTACCAGAGCGAGGGGAATGGGTAAATTGGGAGGCCACCAAAAGAGAGTGCAGCAGGGGAAACTGTGTCAGAGGGTGTCAGCCAGGTTTCACTCAGACCAAGGAAGAGTAAGTTGCGTAAGATGAGCAGGTCATGTATGTAGGAGAATTTATTGCATACAGACTGTGCATTCCAGAGGGCTCCAGGGAGAGGGATAGGTGGAGCAGGGGTCAGAGGCATGTGCTTCAAGTTGAAGGGTTTAGCGGAATTGGTAGTGGTGAATCTGTTAGAGGAGGCCGAGACGATGGTGGGAATGTGCTGAGGAGGCCCAGGGTTAGGGGATATGTCCCCAGCAGCCAGGAGCAGCAGAGAGAGAGTGAGCAGGTGGGAGTAAGCTAGACTGCATTAACAGTGGGGTAGAGGTGGGTAGCAGCAGACAGGTGAAAGGGTAGAATGCATGGAGACATGTAGAGCTCGTAGCCCAGTGAGGGTGTTTGGGGAAAGGCAATAAGTGTGAGGAGAGTGGTGATAGAGATAATGGGGGAAAAGGAAAGCATAGTGTGAGCTAGGGTAGCACACTATTAGTGGGAATATGTAGCTGTTATCTTGCAATTCTTGTTCAATCCTGGTTTCATTCTGGTATTAATTCACACTTAGATAGGGCCACACTTTGAGCAGGGCCACAAGTGTGAGTGACTATATACTAAGCTAGATCCCAATCAGAACAATCAGATGTGAACAAGAAGTGGGAGGGGTCAGGTTACCTAATTAGCAGAGTGGGGGGGAATAGAAAATGAGATTACAGGGTGAATTATACAGGCTCCATGGACACAGCAAGGGAGGGGAGATAACATTATAAAAACAAATTATGGCTAAACCGGAGATACACATCAAAGGGACATACATCAAGTGCAGGAGAGGAGTTGTAGTATGTCACAATGAGACACATACAACAAATGCAGGAGAGGAGTTGTAGTACGTCACAATGAGACACATACATCAAATGCAGGAGAGGAGTTGTAGTATGTCACAATGAGACACATACCTGTGAATGACAAAATGGTGTTGGTCAGGTCAGAAGGAAGGAGATCCAAGGAGCTACATAGTTCTGGTATTAATTCACACTTAAATTGGGCCACACTTTGAGCAGGGCCACAGGGATGCAAATTGTTTTTTGTGTAAGCTCTAGATGAGTTTGGCCAGGTTTTGCCATTTTTATCTCTTTTGATCTTGTAAGTCTTTACACTGTGATTAGCCACAATTTGAAGATATTTGCGGTTCAATGTGTATTATGGCAGGCCAATTTGTCAGATGCATGCAATGATCTTCTATGGTCTTTACTTTTGTTTGTAATCACTTGTAATTATTTTCAGTTTGCTGATGCTTTTTATTTACAGCTTAGAGGGATGGCCATGGGTTCGAATGTTGCGCCTACCTATGCGAACATTTTCATGGCTATGCTGGAGTAGGAACACAGCTATATATCTCCCCAATTTAATAAAGTTTTGAAGTGGTGGAGATACATAGATGACTTTTTTTTTTTATTTGGACCTGAACGGTATGTCAGTTATTGGAATTTCAAGTGTTTTTGAATAATATAATTTATGATACACAGGTTACACTTATCTCATTCATCGGAGTGTTTAACTTTTTTGGACACTGTTGGTGTTTGTTCATAATGGTGAGTTACCCACTGACTTGCATATTAAGGAAATGATAGTCATACACTTCTTCATTAATGTAGTAGTGATCCTATTAATATGCATGGTTCCCCTTGCAACATTTGTAGG
>JAODAL010044771.1:0-32558 GCA_025379985.1 Phyllomedusa bahiana | reverse complement strand
TAATATCTAGCGCTTCAGAAACACGGCCCTTTGGAAACGACAGCTCTAAAAAGTCTCACCATTTTATATCTTCTACCTTTGGCATCCCTCATGAGCCCTGAGCGGAACGTGCCGGATGCAGCTATATCTCTTTTGTAATTGCGAAAGTTGCCAGACATACGCTTATGCGAGCTGTATCGTGGATCTGTACAGCCACAAAAGGTGAGCACCTGACCAATTGTCCTCGTCACTAATTTGTCTTGTAGAGAATTCAACTGCGCTCTTTGTACTCAGCTACATATGTTCACCTAACGATACGCCACGATCGGAGGGAAACATCTATCTATTCATCTATTCCATACTTTGTGATGGGGTTACACGTTTGGGAAAGGTGTGCCCAAGTGTATAGTAGTACTCAAAAGTTGCATTTAGAATGAGATAAAGTTAAGAGTTGATTGCAAGATTCACTCTAATTAAGACTATGAAAGGTGTAGAAATTGCTAAACATACAGTGATGGACAAAAGTATTGGCACCTCTGCAATTCTGTCAGATAATACTTAGTTTCTTCCTGAAAATGATTGCAATCACAAATTCTTTGGTATTATTATCTTCATTTATTTGCGTGCAATGAAAAAATACAAAAGAGAATGAAACAAAAATCAAATCATTGATCATTTCACACAAAACTCCAAAAATGGGCCAGACAAAAGTATTGGCACACTCATACTAATACTTGGTAGCACAACCTTTAGCCAAAATAACTGCGAACAACCGCTTCCATTAACCATAAATGAGTTTCTTACAATGCTCTGCTGGAATTTTAGACCATTTTTCTTTGGCAAAATGCTCCAGGTCCATGAGATGTGAAGGTGCCTTCTCCAAACTGCCATTTTGAGATCTCTCCACAGGTGTTCTACGGGATTCAGGCCTGGACTCATTGCTGGACACTTTAGAAGTCTCCAGTGCTTTCTCTCAAACCATTTTCTATTGCTTTTTGAAGTGTGTTTTGGGTCATTGTCCTGCTGGAAGACCCATGACCTCTGAGGGAGACCCAGCTTTCTCAAACTGGGCCCTACATTATGCTGAAAAATTTGTTGGTAGACTTCAGACTTCATAATGCCATGCACACGGTCAAGCAGTCCAGTGCCAGAGGCAGCAAAGCAACCCCAAAACATCAGGGAACCTCTGCCATGTTTGACAGTAGGGACCGTGTTCTTTTCTTTGAATGCCTTTTTTTTTCCCCTGTAAACTCTATGTTGATACCTTTTCCCAGAAAGCTCTACTTTTGTCTCATCTGACCAGAGAACATTCTTCTAAAATGTTTTAGGCTTTCTCAAGTAAGTTTGGGCAAACTCCAGCCTGGCTTTTTTATGTCTCGGGGTAAGAAGTGGGGTCTTCCTGGATATACTACCATACAGTCCCTTTTTATTCAGACGCCGACGGATAGTACGGGTTGACACTGTTGTACCCTCGGACTGCAGGGCAGCTTGAACTTGTTTGGATGTTAGTCGAGGTTCTTTATCCCCCATCCGCACAATCTTGCGTTGAAATCTCTCGTCAATTTTTCTTTTCCGTCCACATCTAGGGAGGTTAGCCACAGTGCCATGGGCTTTAAACTTCTTTATGACACTGCGCACGGTAGACACAGAAACATTCGGTCTTTGGAGATGGACTTGTAGCATTGAGATTGCTCATGCTTCCTCACAATTTGGATTCTCAAGTCCTCAGAAAAGTTCATTGGTCTTCTTTCTTTTCTCCATGCTCAATGTGGTACACACAAGACACAGGACAGAGGTTGAGTCAACTTTTAATCCATGTCAACTGGCTGCAAGTGTGATTTAGTTATTGCCAACACCTGTTAGGTGCCACAGGTAAGTTACAGGTGCTGTTAATTACACAAATCAGAGAAGCATCACATGATTTTTCAAACAGTGCCAATACTTTTGTCCACCCACTTTTTTATGTTTGGTGTGGAATTATATCCAATTTGGCTTTATGACAATTATGTTTGTGGTTTTCCATTGAAGACAAATTAAATGAAGATAATAATACCAAAGAATTTGTGATTTCAATCATTTTCAGGAAGAAACTGAGTATTATCTGACAGAATTGCAGGGGTGCCAATACTTTTGTCCACCACTGTATGATGTGGTTCCAGGCTTCGACTGACCCACAAGGGAGTGTGCGAAACCCCAGGTGGGCATCTGGACATAGTAGGCCCCTGGGCATAGCAGACCTTGGGCTGCTTTTAAGGGAGAAGGGCAGAGAAAAAGAGACAGAAAGCAAGAGGCAGAGAGAAAGAGTCATGTGCAGTATATGAAAAAAATCCATAGAAAAGGAGACAGCATCCAGCGGGTTAGAAAATGTAAAAAAAAATGATTCCTCCAAAAAAACAACAAGACATGTAACATTTCAACGCCATAAGGTCTTTATCAAGTTTTTTTTTTTACATTTTCTAACCCATTGGATTCTGTCTAATTTTCGATAGATTTTGACTATATTAAGCCTCATGGATTCGGGGGATTCAGTCATTGCATCCATAATTTTTGAAGGTTGTACTGCTCGACCTCTATAATTTTGTGCAGTATATGAAGTCATATATGATAGATATAGGGTGGGCCCTACAATCTACACCACTGGTGGGCTCTATGAATTGGCTCTATTGGAGGGCCCCAAGAACCCCATGCCGACACTGTGTCTCAGTGCCCAAAGTGTGTCAGTGCTCTACCTTTCTGATTCTTCCACATTTATTTTGTTTTGCATGGGTGTTCCTGTTTTTTCATGCATCTCTTTGGTTAACAAATGGTTAAATAAAACATAAAATCAGAACAGGAAATGTTAAATCAGAGAAAACTGGAACAAGGGCACATGTTAACTTGATAAATGTCCTTTTCTAAATGGAAACCCATAGCAAGGCATGTACTTTATCCAAAAGAGGTGGCCTGCTCATAGATTTCTCTTAATAAATCATGTACTAAAGGATTTTGTACCTTTTTGTCCCAAAGAGTTGTGATAACTTGCACTCTGCTATAACTGTAACTACTGGAAAACATGTGTTTACAGAGATGACCATATTTCAAAAGTAGTATATTGCAAAGCTTTTGCTTGAGCTCCCTGATATAATGTTTGATTTCCATGCAGCCAGTTTTTTCCAAGTGCTGATAAGTGATGACTGATAACAGGTAATTACATCCGATAACGTATCATCAGGCGAAAGATGATGAAATTGTATTTTCTTGCATGACTGATTTCCCTCATGGGGAGAGAAAACCACAATGAGTTTCAAAATGTTATCAAACCCAGTTGGATTATTGCCCCACTGGCTGCTATTCAAAGATGGCGTAGGAACAGCTTTACAATAATGGAATTTTATTGAATGATTTCTATCATGTGAGGTTGTATATACCATAATAATATAGGATTTTTGTATATATTCTATCGAATTTTGTTATTGAATGCTGTTATCTACGAGACATTGATAGTAAATACAGCATGTATATAGCAACAGTATTTGTAAACCTATATGTTCAGCAATGTCATCATCTATGATACAGTGGGGAAAAAAGTATTTAGTCAGCCACCAATTGTGCAAGTTCTCCCATTTAAAAAGATGAGAGGCCTGTAATTGACATCATAGGTAGACCTCAACTATTAGAGACAAAATGAGAAAACAAATCCCGAGAATCACATGTCTGATTTAGAAAGAATTTATTTGTAAATTACGGTTGAAAATAAGTATTTGGTCAATAACAAAAGTTCATCTCAATACTTTGTGCTATATCCTTTGTTGGCAGTGACAGAGGTCAAACGTTTTCTGTAAGTCTTCACAAGATTGGAGACGCTCTTCAGTACTGAGATTCATAGGCAACCGACCAAGCGATGACAGGCCTGACGGTCCTGCGACTGACAATGTGCTGGCTTATGTGTTGTCCGGAGCACTGGAGGGAGTACCTAGTCGCGTACCTCTAGAACGCTATCCCCAACACTGGAGAAAGGAAGTTTTTTTCAATACCACTAATTTCCAGTAAGCAAACAGGATCTCAAGTAGATTTCTTTCTATTGTAAATTTGCAGACGGTATATTATCAATAGCTGTAGCAACAAAACACCAGAAATAGACCTTTTGGGCCTTCAACAAATTTTAAAAGAAACAAAAACTTTTTGAAATAGATTTCTTTCTATAACAGAAATGGTAAGAGTGGCTTGTGTGGCTGTAGTACTCCAGAACTGGAAATATGAACCTTTGGACACTCAATCAGAAATAAAGATGGGAAAGATGCAGCCAGATATAAAAAATCGCTACCTATTGCTGTCTATGATTCCCTAAGCTTGCTGAACCCCTTCCCTAACTAATCTAACTAGCAGTGTAATGTTGCTGATAAATCAGCATGCATGGAAGCAAGGTGAGAGAAAGCACTGTGTTCAGTTCAGAGACTAAACTCAAAATGGCTACTAACAGCAAATACAGGGACATACACATAATAGGTTCATGTGATTTTAGCAGCCAATGAGATCCCTATACCCTCACTGGTAACGTTTTTGACCCCTCTCTGTGCTCAGCACTGATTGGATGGTCAGCAAAAGTACAGGAAGCACCTTAAAGTGAAAGTGAAAATGGCGCGGCGATCACAAGTCTCAATTGTGATTTTTTTACTCGATTTTACAAAACAAAAATCGGATCACAATCGAGAAAACTGTAAAAATTTACTTGATTTTAACTTTTCTTGATTAAATCGATCAACACTAGTCAAGATAAGAAAGAATAAGAGCAGTAATAAGAGATTGAGTTGTTTCCAAAGGAAAAAAGGGGGGTTTTGGGGAGATGTTCGAGGGGGGTGACAGAAGGGAAAGGGGATTGAATATGGGGGGTAAAGGGACAGATGGGAAATTTTGTAAAACCCCCCACAGGGGCCTGCGCTAGGAGATATGGTGGGCCACAATAAAGGAAATGGGGTGAGGTCATTAGTGACGAGGGGATGACAAAAGTTCAGTTTTAGTGAGGTTTAGTTTGAGATAGAGAGAAAATGATGCAGAGACAGGGGCCAGACAGTCACGGTGTTTTGTAGCGGGAGGATGATTTTTCCGGGAGGAGGTTTATTGATGTCATCAGGTAAGAGAGGTACGGGAACCCAAATTGCTAGGGTTTGTCAAATGGGGGCTGTTAAATGAAAAGAGGAGAGGACCTAAAACCCCGTCAGATAGGAATGAAAAATCCCTTTTTGAAATAAATAATCCAATTTTTTGTTTTCCCCTATTAAATTTTTCAAATGGGAAATGCCAAAGGTCCCCCTATCATTTAAGAAATGGAAAAGTTTTCCCAATGCCAATGTTTTTCCCAATAGGAAAGTGCTAACATATACATCTGCAGTAAAGCTGATAGCGACAGAAGTGAAGTGAGAAAATTCTTCCTAAGGTAAAGTAATCACATTAACACTTCCATAGATAAAAAAGTGCAAGAATGATAATCACCTCTGTGCAGCCATCATTAAATAAACGCTAATGATGTCAGTTCTTGGAAATGGGATCATTTGCCCTTTATATATATATTACTAATGACTATTTATTGCTAATTAAATGATATTTTTATACATTATTCTCATAACTTTAAATAAGAGAAATGCAAAGTGATTGTAAACTAATGAGGTCCATTTGTACCCTATCCATCCATAAACAACGATCCAATAAAAAACGTTTGCCGCAAAATTTTTATTTTGTCTTTCCCCAGGAATGCCCCAAAAAAAAATTATAAAGGAAGATGGTGACAACAGGGAATTCTAAAACCGGATCTAAAAAAAAAAAAGGTCAAGGGGTGAAAGGCAACAAAATCAGAAAAAAAAGCTTACTTTCTTTCCTCTTCTTTTTTCTATTGCATTATGGGACATGGGAGCTGTATGTTTGCTTTTGTTTGATAAGAAGCCCTTTTCAAATTTTCACCATAAGAAAACTTAAAGGGTTTTTTATCGCTACAAAGATATGTCCAGATTAGGGGAATAAAAACCTTTTTCAATTTGGGGTTTGCTTTTCCTCAGTCACTTGGTTAGGATTTTGGTTTTTTCTGTAAATCTGTTTTCTGTTTTGCTGCTGCGGTCGGGACATGCCCCCTGCCCGGATCCCCCCCCTAACACTCCCGGGCACTGTGATTGGCTGGAAATTTTTCATTCCCCTGTGGGAAGCCCCCAGACAGGAAACCCCCGGCCACCCTTCTGCACTGTAATGGCTCCCGCACACTGTTTTTTTTCCCCCCTCTGAGCTGTTAAAATAAAATAGTAAAACCGGTTTGGCCCAAATACACTTTCCCCCAAACTCAGGGTGAATTATCTGGGAAATGACTGCCTGTTTAAGTACAGACCCCCTAAAAAAACAGTATTTATAGAGTCTCCTGCCTGTTAACGGGAAAGAGGAGAGGGGAGGGCAGGTGCTTTCTCCGTATTACCCAGTCTGCTGCCGGGAAACAGGGGGAAGGGGGGGGGGGGAAAGTGTACCTCCTCACTTTCTCTTCATTTTCGGCTGTTTGTTTAACTGATATACCACATCAAAACCCCTCCTCTGGTAAACGGGGGGGGGGGTGAAGGATGAAACCCACCCTCCATCTCATCATTTGGGGTGACTTTTAAAAAACGCTTAAACCCAAAGCGGGACCCCTGAAGCCTGCAGACACGGACAAGCAGCGGGAGGGTGTATAGCGTCTTTTTGCAGAAAACCCTTCTGTTTCCCCAATGCACATCAGAGTGATGATGTCACAGGTCTTCAGGGGGGAAGACAACCCGGAGAGAAAGCCCAACCCCCTTCGGAGGAGAGAAGCCCCGGTTTTTCCCAAATTTCAATCTCAAGTTTTCTGAAGACCCAAAATTTTTCAAATGATAAAACCCCTTTAAAGGGGTTTGTCTCGCTACATTTATTCATTTAAACCTCAGCCCTTTGGGTCTTTTTGGTTTCTTTTTGAATTCAGGGGGGTGTTTCTGGCTTTACTGGGCTGCAGTAAAAGCCAGGTTGAGTATAGAACCAGCGGGGCAGCGGGGGGCGTTGCTGGGTCCTAAAAAACCCGGGGGCCACCCTTTGGGTTTTTTTTTGGGGTAGGGCTGGGTTCACACGACTTTTTTTCCAGCCACATTTTTAACTGGGGATGTTTTTTACAGAGAAAAACTTGTTTTTCTGTCACAATTTTTCTCACTTTTTCCACACAGACCCCGTCCATTTCAGCATCACTTTAAAGTAAAAATCACCAATGCCCAAATTTATTTTTTCGAACTTCTCACCTTCATATGAAAAATACCCCAAAAAATTCACCAAAACAACAACTCCCAATGGAGCAAATAAAAACCGGACGAGTATTGTTTAAAAAACCCCCTAAAAACCAAAAAACCCCAAAACTATTACTATTAAGGCCAAAAAACCTGCCAGACCCTGCCCAACAGACCCCCAACATGTGCCACACTGTACAAGGTTGATTACAATACCCCCGCCATACATGCCAGATAGTGGGAGAACCATTAACAGACGCTGGGACTGTATATTACCCCATCCCAGTGACCAATATGGTAAATATAGTTGTTTAAATCTGCAACATATAAGGATTAAACGCAGTTACATTTAGTAACTCCCCGGAGATTTTTGATCAGCGTCTTTCCTTTCCCTTTTCTTCCTCCACCGGTTCAAAACCTTTCATGCTGTTTGCCCCCCGGGCCAAATATTTGCCCCGAGGTTTTGGGACACAAATATTTAGAATCCTCAATTTTCCAGCAATCCAAATTATAGTAAGCATCCCCCTCAGTTAGGTATATGGGGGCCTGAAGCAGTAATGGGGCCAAAGGGCATTTAAGGGGCCTAGGGTTTTGGGGGGCCACGGGCAGTTTGGGGGGGGCACGGCAGTAATAGGGGCACAGGCGGGTTTTTAAGGGGACAGGCATAAGGGGGGCCACAGGCAGGTATATGGGGCCAAAAGGCATTATAGGGGCACTGAGGCATTTTTGGGGCCACGGCAGTAAAGGGGGGCACTGAGCGTAAAAAAGGGCCCACAAAAAAGGTAAAATAGGGGGCACTGGGCAGTTTTGGGGGGCCGAGGCGTATAAGGGGCCCAAGAAGGAAATTATAGGGGCCACAAGAAGGATATGGGGGCCTGAGGCAGTTTTTAGGGGCACTGAGCAGTATATGGGGGCATGAGGCAGTGTATGGGGGACTGAGGCATGTAGGGGGCCACAGGCTATAGGGGGGGCCACGGGGCCAGTATTAGGGGGCCACGGCAGTATAGGGGGCCCAGGCAGGTAAAATAGGGGCACAGGCAGGATGGGGGCCCACAGGAGGTATATGGGGCCCACAGGCGGGATATGGGGCCACAGGCAGGCATTATGGGGGCCACGGGCAGGCATTTTAGGGGCACAAAACAGGGATTTTTGGGGGCCGGGGGCATATATGGGGGCCCAGGCGGGCATTATAGGGGCATAGGCAGCCATTAAGGGGCACAGGCAGGATAGGGGGGCCCCCACAACGTGGTATGGAGGCCCGCGGGCTTAAATGGGGGCCACGGGCGGGGATAGGGGGGCCACAGGCAGGGTTTGGGGCCCAAAGGCATGGAAAGGGGGCCCAAAGGCAGGGATAGGGGGGCCACGGGCGGGATTATAGGGGCACTGAGGCGGGAAAATGCTTTTAAAAAAACAACATAATACTCACCTTAACTCCCCCGGCGGGCGCCCCCGTCCTCTTCAGCCCGGTCCTGGGCGCAGGCCTATGACGCGCGTCCCCGAGGACAGGCAGGTCGCGTTTACATCATCATCGCGACCGGGCTGAGGCGCACGGGGCCCGGCGGGTCCTCCGCTTGGGCCCCGGGCCCCCCCGCATGTGGGACCCGGGGCCCGGGTCCAAACAGTTGGGGAGCGGGGGAGCGCCGCTTCGCTGCAGAACCCCAGCTGCTGTGGGTCCAGCGAGCACATGCGCTAAAGGGCCTTCGGTGCCCAGGCCCAGGGAAAGGGCTTGGGACCCCGGGGAGCCCCGGGGCACAGGGTTTTTTTTTGGGGGTCCGAGCCCGAAAAAACACCTAGCGACCCCCGGCGGGCACCCTATCAGGAAGATCAAACAGGCCTGTAGCTATAGCAACCTGAAAGCGATGCGCCAATAAAGAGGGATATCTCAGAATAGTTTGGAACGTTAATGGACATAATTGCAATGTGCCCTTTTTTTTGCAAGATCTTTAACATAAAAACAATCCTTTTATGGGGAAAAACCCCCTTTTTAATTTCCTTTTTTTTACAGGACAGCCCCACAAAATTACCCCAAGAAAGGAGGAGTTTATGCTTATTGATTAAAGTTTGATTTCTTTTGGGGATTTTTACAGTTTTTTATGATTGAAAAAAGAAGGTCCCAATATATTTCCCCCAAATTTTGGACTTTATATTGTGTTTCTGTGGGGGGGTATTGTATTTTTGGACTTCTGTAACCAAGATTTTTAAAGGGAATCCTTTAGTAGATATTGAATCAAGGGGCCCGCTTCTCTTTCCCAAGTAGCACGGGCTTTATTACCCCCCACTGGGGTTCAGTTTTAGAGCCCCCCCTTGACTGTAAGAATGGCCTTTGTTCTTTTTTTGAGTAAAAAATGTCCCACTTTTTTGTGATTTTTTTCCCTTAATTGTTAGTGTAAGGACCCAATAATGAGGAGCCCCGACGGGGGTTTGAGCTTGCGTATATTTCCACTGTATCAAATAAAACCTCAATTTGATAATTTTTCCATATGTATTTTTTTTTTTTTGTCAAAGTACTGGGGGGCAAAGGGTGTCTGTTTTTTGTATTGGGAAAGAAAAAATGTTGGAGTCGCCCAAATCGAATATTGGGGGGTAATAGGCTGTAAAAAAGCAGGTGCACCAAAAAGTATCCCCATTAATGGGACCCTTTTTTAACGCCTTATTATATGCATTTATAAAACTAGCAACCACCCCCTTACAAAAAAGGCACGAGTGGTTGTTTTATCATTTTTTTTGATTTGTACAAACCCCCCAGTATTATACGTGCTTTTGTGCTACGGTGTGAACAGGTATCATTCAAGTGCAGTTTTTTATCATCTAAATTGTCCCCCTAGTGGGGGGGTGTGTGAGCTACTTTCTCGCAATTATTTAACCGTTTTTTTTTCCATGTAGCAAGGGATTTTTTGTTGCCCCCTAATGGGTTCACTTTATCCCGCCATTACATAAGTATGGAAATTGGTTGTGTTTTTGACGGTGCCACAAAGCCTTCCTTGGTGTCCTTCTCTCTTAGAGGTTAGTCCCTCAGGCTACTGTCACATTGGATGGGTGGTGGCTGCGCTGGGTCACCGTGAGAAATGGCAATATACATGCCAGGGAGTGGAGTCTAAGGAGCCCCCTCCCGCCCCCCGGTATTCACCAGAACTCGCCACAAGGCAGGATGGACTTGACTGCAGGGAATTTCCAGGTCACTACCCCTGGAGTGGTCACTCATGGTGACAGCTGAGGTGGCAAAGAGGTACCAGAGAAACAGACAGAGACGTAGTACATGGTAAAAGCAACAGGTCAGAGTAGGCAGCAGGCAGGAGAGTAGTCTGAAACACAATAACCAAAGATCAAACCTGGAAAAGACTTGCTACAGCAGCATTGCAAAACACAATGGTCCTCAGCCTCTGCAAGCAAACGCTTTGCAGCAACACAGCCCAGACAAAAGAAGTAAAAAACATAAAACTTTTGAACATAGTGCAACAACCCCCCATACATTTTATAACAAACAAGGGAAATAACAAATAAAGTAAGATACATACTAGTGTGCTCTTTTTGAACCAGAAAATATAATAAATTTGGCACAATTAGTAGTAACCACTTTTCATTAGAAGTGAATAGAAAAGTGTTCTGTCATTTTCTGCTGAAAGACGAAGCACATAACTGGGCTTAGGTAAATTCAGGTAAAAGAAGCAGTTGTAATAGGATTTTATTTTTATATTTTTTCTTAATACAATATATAACAGTTAAACCCAATTTTAATGTATTCAACAATATTTATCAAAGGGGAAAAGGAATAGAAAAAATTTACTTGGAAAATTGTAGGAAAAAAGGGTTGCAGCAAATAGATATCCCCCCCCTCATATTTAGCTTAGAGGAAACACTGAAAATTTTAGGAATGGATTTGGGTTTTTTTAGGGGTTTCCCCTTTTTTTTTTTGAGCATGTACATGTGTATATATAAATATATATGTCAATAAAACACATACACTGCCAAAAAATAAAGGGGGCACTAAAATTTTGTGTAGAATTTAAAATGCATTGTCAAAAAATAATGGAAACATCTTAATTTCAAGAATGAAATATTTTAGTTGCAATTCATTTTACATTAAATGGAAGGATTGAGAATAATTAAACATAAAAGTTTTCAGTGAAAATCAAAATTAATATCCCATGGAGGGAATGATACTCAATATCAAAGTGGAAAATAAAATTTCAGGCTGATCAAACTTCAATGGAAATTCCCCCAACAAGGGAAATGAGTGGCCTCAACGTGACTATGACCCCCCCACAAACCGGGCATGCTTGATGAGGCGGGGAGTTTCCCCCTGGGATCTCCTCCCCAACAGATTAAAACATTTGTGCTTTGACAGTTTTTTGGGGCAACATGCTTGGGGTCCCAATGCTCTTGATTGGTTTCAGGTCTGGGGAATGGGAGGGGGTTTTATAACATCAATGCTTACATGCAGGAACTGCTGACACTTCCCACATAGGTCTCATTGGACGCATCAAAGACAAGGGCCCCTGCAAATGCAATGGCTCACAAAAGGATCTGAAGATTCATCCCCGAACCAATGCAATCAGGGGACCCTCTGGCACACTGGATAGCTGTGCGGGCCCCCCAAAAAATCCTCCCCCCCCCATTTTCTGACACTGCCCAAAAGGTCACAATGGAGGAAGTTGCGGCAAAGAAGGATCCAAGACTCTTCAACCTTTCAGCTGCACATGTAATCATGTAACCCACTCCATATTTAAAGAGCACAACTCCAATGTCAAACCGTCAATCTTGGGGTTTTATTGAAGTGCCAACCACCCTGCACGTGTTGGCTGCAGCACAAACCGACTTTTTGGACATTGGGCCCTATACCACCATCAATTCTGTTTTTGACAGTTTGAGCAGACTGGGTATTGGTACCTGCTGGGGTCATTTGCAGGGTTTTGGGACTGATCCTCCTTTTCCTTGCACAAAGGAGGGAATTTGCCGGCCCCGCGTGGGTTGTTGCCCCCTAGGCACCTCCACTTTCCTGGTGTCTGGCCTTCTCCCGGAAAGCTCCCTGCCTTGGGCCAGTTGACTGCGGGGGTAGGGCCCCCCAGGTAAAATTTATTCAGAGGCTCACCAGTTAACTGTTCCCCGGCCCCCCATTAGAGTTTATTTTAGGGGGGCCCCCCCCTAAGCTCTGAAATGATCGACTGCCTCCTATACTCCCCCTCTTGCTTTTTGCCCCTCTGTGACTTTTTTTTTTTACTCCGAGAATGCTTATTTCAGTTAAAAAACAACTCCCCAAACTGCCCCTCCAGGGGCCCCCCAGGGGGTTTTCCCCATACCCTGGTCTAGCCCAGGTCCTGGACACCTGCTGAAAACACAGCTTTAATTTTCCACAATACACGATGTGCCATCCTGGATGAGCTGCACTACCTGAGCAACTTTGATGGCTTGTAGACACTGCCTCACTTTACCTTTAGGGGTGAAAGCAATGACAAAATCTAAAACTGACCAAAACAACAGCCAAAAAGGATGAGAACAGAGCAATGGTCTGTGGTCATCACTTGCAGAAACACTCCTTTATAGGGGTTGCTAATTGCCTATCATTTCTACCTGTTGTCTGTTTCATTTGCACAAAAGGAGAATCAAAAGTGTTGATGATTTATAACAGGCAGGTTTTTTTCACAAAGTTGATTTACTTGGGGTTACATTTTGTTTTTTTAAAGTGTTCCCCCTTTTTCTTTTAGCAGTGTATATAAATGGACATTTTTGTTTGAAATTTTTCTGTGTGATTTTTTTAATATCATGGACAATTGTTGATTTAAAATAAAAAAAAATTCACAGTTCATCTGGAATCAATAGAAATTGTATTATCTTCTTGTTGAATGAATACACCACTGCAAATTTAAAATTTAAATTTTTTTTAATTCTCTTTTGAAAAAATTCCCCCCCAGCGAAATATGCAAGCATACATGCTTGACTTTTGGTAAAAAATGGGGAATTTAACCCCTTTCCCATCAGCCAATTTAGGATTTTTTTTTACATTTTTATTTTTTTTTATTTTATTTTTTTTAAATTCATTGTGTTTATATATTTATAAATGTTTTTTTCCATCAACACAATAATGAGTTGTTGTTTTTTTGTTGTTTTGTTTTTGGGGGATCATTTTTACATTTAAAGGGCACCATTCAATATACCATGTAACGTTTTAAAAAAAACTTTTTTAAAATGTTCTGTGGAATGGTATGAAAAATAAACATAGTTCTGCCATTCTTTTATAGATTTTGTTTTTAAAAAAACATTCTCTAGGGGGAAAAACCCCCTTTTAACAAATTTTTGGGATCAACCAAAACGCAAACCCAAACAAAAAAGTGAGTTTTATACAAAAATAGGTTAAAGCGAAATTAAAAAAACCCCTTTTTAGATAACACCCAGCATGAGTGGCACCTTTCCCGACCACGCCCACCTGAAAAAGATAGGGGTGGCCCCTAACAAGGGGGAAGCTTTTTGTAAAAAGCAGGAGATAAGATCGCTCCCTAATTGAAGATAAAGGGGATTTTAAAATTTCTTTCAAATTGCCTACACATCATTGGGAGAATTAACTCCATTGGTGGGCTCCAGAATCAACTCCACTAATGGGACCCCAAAATTAAATTCTACTGATGGGCCTTAGGCACCCCAGTCTGATACTGCACATATTTATAGTTTTCCTCCTTTACTGTAGTTAGAATTTTTGTTAATACTGGAATTCTAGACTACTAAATTTTTCTCTAGGAGATAAAACTGATTACTTGTTCTTACAGCAATCCGTACTGTATGTACCAGTGCTTTAAATAATTCGTATATTATATTCAATCTCTACCAAGGTTATACCTGTGGTAATGAAGGGCTGTTCATACATTTCCCATATACAGATGTATAGTTCAAATCTAAGGTGGCTCATTTGGTTGGGCCAAATACATGCCTAGTAGTTTTATAAAAAATAAGACCCTAAGAAAGATGTACTGCCTGCTGCCTGCTGGACAGCGGGCACAGTGTAAAAGAGACCCTTACCCACCTACTAGAACCAACAGAGGTTTTGAATGTTCTGTTTTATCTCTCAATTTGCATCATGGGGTTCTTGTCTTTAGGGGGCCTAACTGAATTTGAGCCCCCCTCAATTTTTCTAATTTTGCCACCCCCAAAATAAGCTTGCTACTTCTTTTGGGAATAAGCTTTAACTATGAAATTAAATAGAAAGCGGTGTCCCCACCTTGCAATTTGATGGCTTATTTAAAAAGCATATCCCAAGGGGTAATGGGATGGGTCTCAACTCTGGGGATGGGCCCCACAATTCTCCGTACAGAATGGAGAGTCAGTTGAGAGTGCACACAACTCTTTGTTCTGTTTTGCTGTTCATGCTGCTAACCTGTAATCCTTTAATGCAGTACTTTGCAAACACAGTGCATTTTTAACTGTGGCGATGATGATTATTATGGATGTTGTTTTGTGATTATTTTCACATCTAAAGAACAATGCAACAATCAATGAAGTGTCACCAATATTCCCCAATATCAACAATCAAGAGTACAAAAAGGGAAAAATCTTAAAATATAACATTTATTAAATAACAAAAAAAAATGAAAATATAAAAAATAATATAATAATTGATGCAAAAGCACTGGTTAGAGATTATGTAAAGTACCAACGGCACAGGGACGTCTGTCCCTATTGAAAACCTACAGCCCTGGTATTCTACAATCTCCCTCTCCTAATAATACGGGATAGTCGCCCTGATGAGGGCGTTCCCATCTGGTAACTAACCCTTACACAAGCTAAAGGAACCCTAGTAGTATAATGTTGTACCATGTTAGCCATAGAAAGTAGTAGAAGAGTATATTTGATGGTGAGCTTTCGAGAGTACTAGATCTCTTCTTCAGACATGGTATTATACAAGAAATTGAAAATTCACAGACCTTTTATACACAAAAGATATGGACCTTCAAAAGGATCTTAAAATCTTAAAAAATAACAACATGAAATATAAGTAGAGCAGTTATTTACAACAGGTCAAGAAATAAACAGCCTGGAAACTTGTGAGATGTTACAGAAGGGATCAGTAATTATTGCTCTTATCTATTTGCTATCAGGTGTGATTTGTGACCCTCACAGTTCATATGTAGTATGACATGAAGCTAGGATGAATGTTAAGTCCATTTTGAAGATTTTTGCAGAGTTTTAAATTTTTGCATTAACTTATCTTCCCATTCCTTCTTCTCGCTCTGTGTCTTAAAATGTCCCATTAAGACCACAACCTGCAAATCTTCCATGGAGTGGTCTTCTCTGGAGAACTGTACGGCCACTGGGAGATCTGTTCTGCTGTTGCTAATAGTGAATCTGTGTGAATTCATGCGCTGCTGAGTCTCTGCCCTGTTTCTCCCACATAAAGGCTTGTGGTCGGACATTGCACACACATTATGAGATAATGAGTAAGCCCTCACATAATAGTCCCACTAGGGCTTACTAGGGTTCCTTTAGCTTGTGTAAGGGTTAGGTACCAGACCGGAACACCCTCATCAGGGCGACTATCCCGTATTATTGTAGAATACCAGGACTGTAGGTTTTCAATAGGGACAGATGTCCCTGTACTGTTGGCACTTAACAATCTCTAATCAGTGCTTTTGCATCAATTATTATATCATTATTTTCACATCTACCTTCCACCCATCTAAAGAGATGTTATGATTTATTGCTGACCTGAAACAAGTAATTGTTGCAAATTTGCAGTGTAGTGAGGGGGAATGGGAAACTGCTATGACAGAAACCGGGGGATTTATAATGCAATTATCTAGCTATTTTATCTAGCATAATTGCTCCAAAATTATGTTGTTTGGCATCTCATATCTATGAACAACCCCAACACATATTCTGGTAATATTCATGAACATTTCCATTTAAATGGGTTTTCCATGATTTTTTTTTTAAACGCCCTTTAGTAGGTTATCATCTATGCCGCTGCTGTCATTTCAGTTCCGATAGAGCTCTGTTATTCTCTATTGGTCCACCAGCAGTAACATCATGTATACTCCACACATGACCATAAGCAATACACTGGTCACTGCTCTCATGTACGGTATGTGACCACTGAGAACTTTGACTCCTGTTTATTTTAATTGGATTTTCTCATTTCATTTTCCAATGATTTAGAAATGTGAGAGATTCCATTAAAATGTATAAGGGTAATAACTCACCAAAGAAACTTTAGCTATTCCACTGAGCCTGCTGCCCCCTATAGATGATGCCATTTTTATTCGTCCAATGTAGACACGCTGGGTAAATAACTTATTTAAATATATTGAATTTATTATGACAAATAGTAGCAAAAAGCTCTCAGTACTTTGTACAATGAAAGTTACTCGCGCTTAGTTGCACATAGCATAGTGGTCCAACTATCCAATCGTCTGGTAAGGCAAAGTCTGTATTGCATCCGCATAGCACAGCGTCTCCTCTCACTTCTCGGAGTACACACATGGAGCGTCCAAATGGACAGGCGGGCAGTCAGCGCAGCGTGGACGCTCCACCTGTCAGTTAGGGGATGTTTACACAATGCTTTTTGGAAAATTTTTTTAGATGGTTTTGGATTCGTGTTTGGCCCAAACACCAATACTGCCAGTGTGATTATATTGCTTCAATGTAAAACACGCATCGGTTTCAAAAAGTGTCGTTGAGCATGTTTACAGTGTCTTTGAATCCGTACAAAGTATTTCATGCAATTCTTGTCTGTTTGAGCAACAACCTATATAAAACTATAGGGTGCGCTCTCCCTGCAGCAAAATGCATCAAACAATCCCTGCGTGTTGAATGCGTTTTGATGATTTTACAAACGCTTTTGAATGCGTTTTTTTGGATCAATACCCCTGTGAAATCCCTTAGGGTTTTTTTTTTTTATTTCTTCCCCGCAACAATTTTTTTTTTTTTTATGCGGAAACCCTTAAGGTGTCCATACCATTAACTAAGTTGAGGGGGAAATTGTCTTTAACCATATGAAGGGACTTTGGCGCAATTTAGCAATAACTTTATTCAATTTACTGAGCAGCCCTGAAAAAGGTTGGTTTAAATCGGATGCACTCTTTCATCAACAATCTTTTTGCAAAAGTATTTCCCCAAAGTTTTTCTAGAAAGATGATTCCTTCTTCATGTCATTGAACATTCATAGCCCATTCAAATGACTTTTCTTTATGTTCGTTTTTCCCTCCTGCACTTTCTAACGGTGTTATTCATCATACCATAGAACATACTGGGAAACCGCAAAAAAAATCTAATGAGCAAAATTTGATTGTTGTTTGTGGTGTTTGCTTTTACAGATTCATCTGGGTAAAAATGATGTGTTATCTGTATTTTACAGGTTGATACGAATCCGGCAATTTCAAACATGTAGGGTTTTCGTTATGTTTTGGTACCGTAAAAAAATTCTAAACATTTTCTATATTTGACATTTGCACCGTCGCGCCATTTTCTGCGAGCAATAACTTTTTGTACTAACACCTACGGACTTCAGTGAGGGGCATTTCTTGCAGGCTGAAATGTACTTTTTATTGGTACCAGTTTGGAATACATGTGACTTTTTTGATCAAATGCATTCCAGTTTTAAGGGGATGTGAAATGACCAAAAAAAACGCCATTTTTTGTGTTTGGATTTTTTTCTTCTATGGTGTTTAGAGTACGAGTTAAATGACGTTATATTTTAATAGATGGAACTTCTTACCGAATATGTGTAACTTTTTATTATTTTTTTTTTATTATTATTTGCAAAATGGTGAACGGGGGATGATTTGAACTTTTAATTTTTTTTTACATTTTTTACTTTAACTTGGGTACTTAACCATTAGGGGGCGCGATCATTTATACAGCCTAATGCTTTATATATACAATGCATTAGGGTATACAAAGATGGCGGTTTTACTACTTCCTGCCTGGGACAGGTAGTAGTAAAACATAAAACATGGCAGTGATGGAAACCCTTCACAAGGCTTTCAGCTGCCATGTTAACCAATCGGGACCCAGCGATCTCGCTGCTGATGCGCGGCACCATTTCTCATTGATTTAGATGCCATCTTTGCTGCGGCATCTAAAGAGTTAAACAGCACGTGATGGCGCCCTCCCGCGCTGTAACAGCCAAGTGTTAGCTGCAATTAACAGCCCCATACTGGCATATGTCAGTAAGGGTTTAAAAGGGGTTTCACGACTTTGCCAAATCCATTCTGAGGCCAGCTCGGAGCTACCATAGAGAATGGGAAGATGACTGAGCTTGTGCAGTTCTCACTGTTTATTTATCTGGGAGTTCCGATTACAGTTGAACAAGTGTGTTTGAGTGTATTCAGGATAGCAACAGACATGAATGGGAGAGAGCTCTGGAAATATCGCCACCTCCTCATTTTCTGAGGCCGGCAAAATCCCTTTAACTGTCAACCTTCTTAAGCCTATCATCACGTTTAGGCCATTATTTCGATTTAATATAAATTAACCAGTAATGAATTTGTATAAAACAAAAAGTGATGATATAACATTTAATTATATAACATTAAAAGGGTTTCATAGATCAATGGGATATAAGGTGTCCATACACTTTCAACAGCTGACAACTATTTCTTCTGCTTCCTCCATTCACATGCATGCTCTGTTCAGCTGTAGTTCAACATTCTTGATCCATCTCTCTTTGACATCCTTTGTCAGAAGAGAGAAGAAAGGTTCTCATACACATGTAGGTGTGGCCAACTATTTTCTAATGTGTATGGGAGCCTTTAAAAAAATCTTGCAGGACATTGGAAAACACAGATATTTTTCAATATAGATAGAACCATGATAACGACTCATGTGCATTGGCTGCATCCACAGTAACCTCATGTCTCTTGAGATGTCAACTAACATGTCCCTAACAGCCAAATATGGCACAACCCTGCTGCGGGGCAAGGAGTGGGTCAGGGCTCTGGAAGGAATTTTATTCACTTTATGATGACATACAAACTCAATATTGTTTTAATGAATAATAGACATGGCTTCTATATTTGATATTTTATAATTTTTTTTAGTAAATATGTTTAGAATTCATGTTTTTGTTTGCATGGAATAAAATAAGGCTGTGTTCACACGGCTAATTGCAGGGCGTACAGTACGGCCCACATTTACGGTGGGACTTCGGGAGATTGTGCCAACCGGCGCGTACTACCGCGGCGCGGAGGAGGGAGGAGAGAGGAGGCGTAATCCATAGTTCTCTATGAGAACTGTGTATTACCATAATGATTGGGGCACATTTCACTTGTATTAGAGCGCAGTACGCTCTCAATACGTGGCGAAATACGTCCCAAAAGAAGCCGTGTGAACATAGCCTAAGGCTCAGCAGTCCATTCTGAGGTAAAAGTGCTATTGACAACATCCTACAATTGTTTTCTTTCCAATCAAGATAAATGTCTAGATAAAGCTAAGAAAATATCAAAAATGCCTAAAATTCACCTACTTGTATTGAAATCTTAATGTTCATGCTTAAGACAGAAAACATAAAGATACACAAGAAAAAAAACACATATTTAATTGGATTTTTTTCCTCCAGTCTCATAGGCGGGAAAAATCAATCAGGATAAATGCTTGGTTTCTTAGCAAACCAGGAGCGGAAGCTGTACACCTGGTGGCTGTAATGTATGTGCCTGCTGCGCATATGTAATACCTGAACTAATTTTAGATTGCTGTGCGGCATTCAGAGGATACTTCAAGAATGATTTCAGAATAATCTACATTCTGTATATACGACCTAATTTTATTGATATTGTTATAGCCAGAAACGCCAAGGAAACTTAATATAAAAAGTGTAATTTCCCAACGAAATACCCTTGTCTCCTTGATTTACCTGGACACTTGCTTTCATACAAGGTCAGAAGCAGGGCCGGGACGACAGGTAGGCAGAGGTAGGCGATCGCCTAGGGCGCCTACCTCTGCCTGTCCCTAAGGGGCGCAGTCAGAGGCCCCGAACCTCGCCGGGCGCCAGGCCGCTGCCATGGGCCTGGAGCGCCGTTGGCCTCTTTAGCTGTATGTGCGTCCGCTGGACGCACATACAGCAGCGGGCTTCTGTCTGCTCCACCGACAGTGTCGGACCCGCTCACCGGAGGATCGCTGGATCCTCCGGTAAGCCGCAGGGCCGACACAGCGGGGCTGCCGGGTCCTCATAGCGCCGAGGACCAGCGGCGGCCCCGCGCTGCTCAGCTGGGCAGCGTCGCGATGAAGTGATGTTATGGCGATGCTGCGCATCATAGGCTGTGCGCCCGGGTGCTGCCGGAGGAGCGCGCGGCCGGTAAAGAAGAGGACAGAAGAGGAGCGTGCGGCCAAGAAGCAGGTAAGGTAAGTATTATTGTTATTATTTTTACCTGCCTGTGCCCCCATATGCCTGCATCTATATGCCTGCCTGTGCCCCTATATGCCATCCTGAGCCCCTATATGCCTGCCTGAGCCCCTGTATGCCAGCCTGAGCCCCTATATGCCAGCCTGAGCCCCTATATGCCTGCCTGTGCCCAGAGAAGCGTGCCTGTGCCCCTATATGCCTGCCTGAGCCCCTATATGCCTGCCTGTGGCGCTTTATGCCTGCCTGTGCCCCTATATGACTGCCTGTGCCCCTATATGCCTGCCTGAGCCCCTATATGCCTGTATGTGCCCCTATATGCCGGCCTGAGCCCCTATATGCCTCCCTGTGCCCCTATATGTCTGCCTGTGCCCCTATATGCCAGCCTGAGCCCCTATATGCCTGCCTGTGCCCCTATATGCCTGCCTGTGCCCCTATATGCCAGCCTGAGCCCCTATATGCCTGCCTGAGCCCCTATATGCCTGCCTGTGCCCCTATATGCCTGCCTGTGCCCCTATATGCCTGCCTGTGCCCCTATGTGCCTGCCTGAGCCCCTATATGCCAGCCTGAGTCCCTATATGCCTGCCTGTGCCCCTATATGCCTGCCTGTGCCCCTATATGCCAGCCTAAGCCCCTATATGCCTGCCTGAGCCCCTATATGCCTGCCTGTGCCCCCGTATGCCTGCCGTAGCCCCTATATGCCTGCCTGTGCCCCTATATGCCAGCCTGAGCCCCTATATGCCTGCCTGTTCCCTTATATGCAGCCTGAGCCCCTATATACCAGCCTGAGCCCCTATATGCCTGCCTGAGCCCCTATATGCCTGCCTGTGCCCCCGTATGCCTGCTGAGCCCCTATATGCCTGCCTGAGCCCCCATATGCCTGCCTGAGCCCCCAGGTGCCTGCCTGTGTGCCGCCATATGCCTGCCTGTGCCCCAGATATGCCTGCCTGAGTGCCCCTATATCAATATACCTGCCTGAGAGTGACCCTATGTCTATATACCTGCCTGAGAGAGACCCTATATCTATATACCTGCCTGAGTGGCCCAATATTTATATACCTACCTGTCTAAGGGGAAAATATCTATATACCTGCCTAACTGAGGAGACATATATACATATACCTGCCTGACTGAGAGGGCATATCTATATACCTGTCTAACTGCAGGGACCTATATACCTATAATTAAGGAGTTACTGGAAATGTGAGGATTCTAAGATATTTGTGTCCAAATCTGCAGGGACGAGTATTGGCCGGGAGAACTCAGCATGAAGGTGTGAACCGGATGGAGAAGAGAAGGGAAAGTGAACGACGCTGATCAGAAAAGACGTCTCCGGTGAGTCACTAAATGTAACTGCCATGCAATCACTTAAATGTCTGGTCACTGTATGGCGGTGGTATATGTAATCAGAGTCTGTGTACAGCCGATAGTCACATGTGGGGTCGTGTTTGGTCAGGGTCTGGCAGGATTATTTGAGCCTTAAGTAGTAATAGTTTAGGGTCTTGGTTTTGTAGGAGTGTTTTTAGTCACAATCATTCGTCTGGTAGATCTGCTCCATGTATCGGTGGATTATTTAGTGACTGTTATTTATGGGTATTACACTGTCATATGGAGGTGAGCGGTTTTGAAAACGCAGATTTGTCAGGGCTGATTTTCATTGTGCAGCGACTGCTGAGGAGATGGACGGGATTTATGTGGAATGTGCAGAAAATTAGTGACAGGACCTGGCGCGGGGGGAGGGGGGGGGGGGGGGGCGCCATTGGCTATACTTGCCTAGGGCACAAACTTGTGTCCGGCCCGTCAAGTTCATGAGAACCACATGTTCCATTCAAAGTGTTTAATTCTTTGTGTAACAATAATAAAGTTTGCCTTAGCCTTGTAGTATTTCTATGACACCTTTTTTTGCAGCAATAGCAAACAAAATTCTAGCACATCTGTAATGTCACGATTAGCTGTTTTGTGAGAAGCCATGTGGTCAAACTGTAAGGGCTCGTTCACACGGCTGATTTGTGCACTGATTTCAGCCGTACTGCGCGCCATATTTGCACTGCAGTACGGCTGAAATCCGTCTCTGTCATTACGGTAATACATAGTTCTCATAGAGAACTGTACGCGCCGTGAATAATGCATGTCTATGGGGCCGCAAGCTGCCAGTCCCCACCCCGTCCCCGCTGCACGGCAGCCGGCGAAATCCATCCCCACAATTACGTCGGCAATAAGCTGTGTGAACTAGTCCTAAGTGGTTTCAATGCAAATTATGGCATTTTTCAAATTGCATTTTGTAGATATTAACCCAAACTTGCCAAATCTCCAGTTCTTTCAGGAGTCTCCAAAAAAACGTGGACACAAAAGGGTAAGGGCACATGCAAACCACACCCCAAACTGGGTACTGCATTTCAAGTTAAAATGTTGTGCTTCAGAAAGTTGACAAGTATGGGTTAAACAGGGTTTTCACCAGGAATATCTTATCCATTGGGCACACTAGGTAGTTGCCTTGGGACCCCACAAGCCTAGGACCAGGGCTATCTTATCCATTGGGTACACTAAGCAGCTGCCCAGGGGCCCCACCAGCAAAAGGGCCCCAGGAGATTGAATATATATCCTGAGGATCCAGAGCATAAGTCCTGTATGCCTGTGTCGTCGCTGCTTATTTAACTGTGTTTTTAGGATCTGAAAATAGTTAAAAACCAAGGATGAATCAGGAAACAATTAGCTCCTTTCCCAACTAATTAGTCTTGTAGACTGCAAGCTGCCTACAAGACGTCAGTGAGGTGCCCTGATGTAGGTGGTGTGAAGATGTGGGTGTGCTTGGGTTTGGTTAGAGACATGCCTCCTGTTTGGGTGTGTCTAGAGGCATGGCTTAGTGTAATGTCATGTATTTGGGCAGGGACCACTGTATTGCTATGCCCAGGGGCCCATAATGCTGTTCAAATGGCCCTGTCTAGTGGCCCCATGGGGTTAAAGGTATGTTAAAAAAGAGGGGGTAGTAAATTAATTAATACAGATAAAAAGTAGTAGATAAAAGTATTTATAAAGTTCTAAAATCTGAAAAAAAATCTCATTTATTTATTGATTAATTAGCTGAAACATGTTGGAACAACTGACAATCATCACAACAGTATTTATAGCCCTTGGAGTTATCGTATTAATAACATTGGCCATTAGTATTATGATTATTGTTTATGTTGTTTATGCAGTGATTATTGATTATGTTGTATGTTGTTGTTTATGCCACTGTCAACAATCTCGTAACCCCTCATTCCCTGTATAGAGCTCTTCTAGACTCTCCTGATGAAAAATGATACCATTTCAGAGACCCTAACTTAAAAATCAATGATGAAGTTATGCTGACATTGTTATGTTAGGCATTTATGGAGAAGATTTGAGTTAACTCAAGAGAGGATATTGAGATGATTGTGTCCTTATTTTTAGGAATGAGCGATAACTAAAAAAATTCTAGATCGAGCCATTTGATGATTTTAACCCCTTCCCGACATTGGGCGTATGCATACGCCCTAGCGGGAAGTGACTTCCTGCAAATGGACGTATGTTTCGCCCCGGCGATCGCGCGGGCGTGCGGGCGAGCCGCACGCGATCGCGACATGGAACCAGCGGTAAATTACAGCTGGTTTCATGCCTCATCTCCGGCCGCGGGTGAAAAACGCATCATTACCGCAGCCTGTCATGGCCGCGATAATGATGCCGCAGGCAGGAGGAGGGAGCTCCCTCTGCCTACGATCGGCGAGGCAGTGGCAGAGATGCCGCTCGCCCGTCTCCTAACAGACTCCCCGGATGCTTTCTGAAAGCATCCGGGTAGTCTGTGACGTCCCCAAATGCCCCCAATGCATTGTGGGCATGGTGTCACTAGTTGCCATGACGACCTGTGCACAGATCGCCTCTACAAACAGCAATCTAACGATTACTTTTCCCCAGTGGGGATTTGCTGTTACAGATCCCCACTGGGAGATGAAAAATGTGAAAAAGTAAAAAAAAAAGTAAAAAAAGTAAAACACGAACACAAAAAATAAAATTAAAAACATTTACACTGCCCTTTTCCCCTTTACAAACACCAATCACCCCAAAAAAGATCAAAAAAAAGTACCCAAATTTGGTATTGCCGCGTGCGTAACACCAAACCCTATAAATCTGCCCACGTTAATTAACCCGTACGGTGAACGCTGTAAAAAAAAAAAACAAAAAATAGTCAAAAAATTGCGATTTTTGTACATCCTGCAGCACAAAAAAATGGAATAAAAAGCGATCAAAACCATATAAACCCAAAGTTGTACCAATTAAAACATCAGTTTCACCCCGCAAAATAAAGTCCTTACACATCTCTGTATACCGGAAAAAAAAAAAAGTTAAGGCTCTCAGAAGACAGCGATGCATAAATATTATTTAACAAAATAAAAACACTTTTTTTTTTTTTTTAAAGTGCTTCCAAATTAAAAAAAAACTATATAAATAGGGTATCACCGTAATCCATATCGACCCAAGAGAGTAAAGCTAACTGGTCATGGATACTGCACGGTGACAGCTGTTAAAAATAAAAATAAAAAACACTACTAGGATTGCCAGTATTTTCTTAAACCCTGCCTTCCAAAAACGGATTTAAAACTGATCAAAAAGTCTTGTCCCCCCAAAAATAAATACCAATAAAACGGCAACTCATCCCACAAAAAACAAGCACCTACACAGCTCTGAAATACAGAAAAATAAAAAAGTTAGGGGTCTCAGACTACGGCGATGCAAAAACGTTTTTTTCCTTTTTGAATAAAAGTGTTTTTATTGTGTAAAAGCAGTAAAACATAAAAAAAAAAAGCAAATTGGGTATCGCTGAAATCGTATCGACCTGCTGATAATACTAAAAATGCCCAGCTATACTGCACGGTGACCGCTGTAAAAAAATAAAATAAAAAAACACTACCAGGAATGTTGATTTTTTGTTCAAAATGCCTCAAAAAAACCTAATAAAAAGTGTTTCAAAGGGGCATATGCCCCCAAAAATGGTACTAATAAAAACGTCAACTCATCCCACAAAAAACAAGCCCATAATCATCTCCGAACACAGAAAACTGAAATGTTATGGCTATCAGAACAGGACAACATAAAAAAGCAATTTTTTATAGACCATTTTCTATTGTGTAAAGAAATAAAACATAAAAAAAAATATAAAAATCTAAAACATTGCAATTGAAACCGACCCCCCATATAAAGATATCCTGCCCATTTATACTGCACGGCGAACACTGTAAAATTGAAGCCCAAAAAACAATTGCGTTTTCCCCTCATTGTTATAGCCCAATGCAAAAAGAAAATTTTGGAACACCTGTGCACCCTAAATGCACAATACACCCCTAGATGAGATCTTTGAGGCGTGCTGAATCCAAAATGGGGCGCCCTTCTGGAAGGTTTCACCTGTTCTGGTACTTTGGGGGCTTTGTAAATGCGACATGGCCCCACCAAAATCTGCGCTCCAAAAGCCAAGTAACACTCCCTCCCTTATACGCCCTGCTATGCGCCCAAACAGCAGTTTACACCCACATGTAGGGTAATTGCCGAACTTGAAGAAATTGCGTAACAAAGTTTTTGGGTCCTTTTTACCAGGATGCCTTGAAAAATTAAACATTTTCAGCTAAAATTGCAGATTATTGGAAAAAAAAAATGATTTCATTTCATAGCCTAACGCTAAAAAATTTTTGTGAAACACCTGTGGGGTAAATACTCACTACACCCCTGTATAAAATTCCTTAAGGGGTGTAGTTTCCAATATGGGGTCTTTTTAGGGGCATTTATTAAGTTTTAGCACCGTAGGGTGTCCGCAAACCTGGAATGGCACCTAAATAAAAAACGAATGAAAATGAGACCCCAGAGTCCAGTAGGTGCTCCTCCTAATTTTGGGGCTTGTGGTTGAGCCAAATAGTGCACTAGGGCCACATATGGGTTATCTCTGAAAACGACAGAATTGGAAAACAATATTAAGTTGAATTTCCTGATCAAATTTACCGTATTCTTGTGAATAATGTATAAAAATTGAATATCCCCAAAAAAAAGTGAAATTTTGAAATTCACTTCCACTTGCTTTAAATTCCCGTGAAACACCTAAAGGGTTTTAAAAAACTCCTAAATGCTGTTTTGAATACTTTAAGGGGTGGGAGTTCTTATATGAGGTTATTTATGGGGGTTCTAACATACAGGCAATCAAAGTCAAGTTAGAACTAGACGGGTCCCTAAAAAATGTATATTGCAAATTTTCTTGAAAAAATTTTAAAATTACTACTAAATTTCTAAGCCCCCTAATGTCGTAAAAAAAACCCCAGACATTTAAAAAAAAATATGCCAAAATAAAGCAGAAATATGGTAGATGAGAGTTTTAAACTATTTTGAGTGGAATATCTATTGTCTTACATGCAGAAATTTTTGAAGTTTTTAAAAATTTGGGACATTTTTCAAATTTTTTCATGATACTTTGATATTTTTCACAAATAAACAAGCATTTTTGGAACAAAATTTCTTACTATCTTAAAGCACAATGTGTCACGAGAAAACAGTCTCTGAATCACATGGATAGGGTTTAAAGTGTCAAAAACTTATTCTCACATAAAGTACACATGACAGATTTCAAAAATGGGGCTCTGTCAGAGAGGTCAAAACTGGCTCCGGCGGTAAGGGGTTAAAGAAAATCATGTCGATTTTCGTTCTCGATTTCGATCAATCTGCGATTCCCATTAAAGTCAATGGGAAAAGATGATCGAGTTAATTTTTATACCGAAACAGGTTAGGAGAAGCTGGAATTACCACCCAGAACAGTAAACTGGATACGTCACAGAAGTCACAGAAAAAAATTCACAGGCTAAAATAATTCATTCTTTTCAATGGCTAACTGAAAAGAAGAGGACAGCGTTGCTATAGCAGGAACAGCGCTAGCAGCTGCTACGGGGCCCCTTTGACACGTAAGAAGACACAGGTATTGGAAAAGGCACATGGTAACTGGCAGGAGCGCCCTATCACTTTTTTCACCAGGGCCCAAGAGCATGTCATAAATGTGGTGGCATCAAGAACATCCCAACGGGGAACACGGAGGTTCAGCTCACAGGGCCATAGTTATAGGGGGTGCAGTGGTAGCCAGGGCTGTCCATCAGTCATATATTAACCATCTCAGGGCCCCATGCAGCTAAATCAAATGGGGCCTCCACCCATTACTAGTTCCTATTTTTTAACATATCACTGGGCCCCTTTCTGATTATGGCTCCTGACAAGAGTACTGGCCTATTGGCACCCTTGGCACTCCTTTTACAGTAGCTTGACCCAAAACCAACAAAAATGACCTTTTGGACACTCAGAATAAAATTTGCAAGAAGAAATTAGCATTTGAAATAAGATTTTTTCATTAGGACCATTGATTTTTTCAATGTGGAAGGGTTTATTTCCTTTTGGGAAGAATACGTGCTACAGTTTAGCAGTGACATCCAACTGTGGCAAAAAAAATTTCAAGATCCACGCTGGTCATTTTGAAAAATTCAACGTCCACTTTCTGGGGGGAAAGACATTTTTTGTCAAATTATCACCACCCCCACTGTCTGAAGGTGCGTTGGATAACTGGTGTGGGAATAAAATTTCTATGGCGTCCCGAAACTCGGGCCTTTTAACCAGTTTGACACCCAAAAGTCTTTGGGGCCAGAACAAGTCCAAAAACACAAAATTTGAGCCCAGGTATCATGGACCAGGGCTTAACATATCTCTGTGTTCTGAATGCTGCCCTCCCTTTTACAGGTTTTGGTGAGTTGGTAAAAAATTGCCCATGTGATCAAGTAGGTTTCTCCCACATGCGCTGCTCGATGTTGCCCTACAGCTATTTGCCTTTCCCACGGGAACGTTGGAATTGTTCCACCCTGAATTAGAACGAAAAAAAGAAAATCAACAATTTTCTTCATTTGCAAAGGGGGACTGTCCAAATCCCGCATTTTACTTTAATTTGTGTGTGTGGAAGGAAAAAGCTGACTTTATTTTTTTAAAGGGACCAAGGAGGGGGGCCCCCAGTAACCCCTGTTCTTTTTATTGCCTTGGTGCTGGTCAGGTTCAGGTAATGTGGGACCAAGCACTCATTTGAATGCGCCGGATCTCCCAAACCCGGGCGGGGGCACAAAAAAAACTTTCCTACCTTCCTCCTCCTCCTGTAAATTTTGCCAACTCTTATACGAAGGGAAACAGATCGTCGGTGTCCCGCCCTGCCCCCCTATTTCCCCCCCATTCCTCATCTTAGCGTTGCCACAGCCCTGCTAGCCCTTTTTATCTATTTTGCACCCCCCTGTTCCCCCGAACCCCCCCCCCCCCCCCCAAAGAAGACCGATAAATTTGGGAAACATGGGCCTTTTAATCCGATGGCGATAAGGTCTGTTCGCATTGTGTCCACCCCTCCTCCTTTACGCTGGACCTGCTGCCGCAGAGTTCAAAAAAATTGTTCCAAATAAAAATATCAACACAAGGGCATGCTGACAAGGGGATTTTCCTATGACCATTTTGGGGGCATCTTCAAAACATAAAGGATGGTGCAGAGACTTTCACCTGCCTCCACTCTCTATGGCTCAACACCCCAAGGTCCACACCATTTCTCATCAGGCCATGCGACACTTCATACTGCATAATGGCATTACGCTGCTGCCACAATAGCTGGAGCATGTGGATGGCGGAATTCCAGCGTGTTGCCACTTCAACAATGAGACGGTTGACGGGGAGGCCCAGATGACACTGCAATATTGCCAGTCGTGCAGACGGAGGGTGCGAACGCCGGAAGTGTGAGCTACGACCTCGAGCCTTCCTCAGTAGACAGTCCAGACCTAGGTAGCGCTTGAGAAATTTCTGCACAACCAGCTTCAGGAAATGTGCCAGGCAAGAGGAGTGGGGTAAGTCTAACCCAACTTAAAGGGCAGTAAGGAGATTTTTCCCGTTGTCGCACACCACCTTGCCTGGCGCCAGGTTTTTAGCACCCAGCCACTGGTTGGTCTGAGTGCACAGAGCCATCCACAGCTCTTGACCTGTGTGTTGGCAATCTTCAAGACACATTAATTTCAGAATGGCCTGGTTTCTCTTGGCACGTGATGCTACCTGTGGAGGTTGGGGATCTGGACCCTGCACCATCCAGCAGTGTGGAGAGTGTCTGCCAAACCCCACGAAAACCCACCATCATCACCAGAGGCACTGTCATCCACCCAACTCACCCAGTGAGCAGTCAGTGAGATGTAACGCCTTTCACCGTGCTTACTAGTCCATGTGTCTGTAGTGAGATGGACTTTGGTGGACACAGATGTAGCCAATGCACTGGAGATCTGTTCTGCCATGTGACTGGCAATGGCAGGGACAGCTTTTCTAGCAAAGAAATGCCTGCTCAGCATCTGATATTGGGGGCATGCCAGGGTCATGACGTGGCGGAACCAAGCTGTGTCCACTAGGCGGAAAGGCAACAGTTCCAAAGCCAACAGCCTGGCAATGCCAACATTCAGGATTTTGGCTTTGGGATGATTGGGGTGAAAGCGTTTCTTATGCTACCTGGTACACAGAAGGATGGCAGCCAGACTGGCCTCTGGACGGTGTGTAGGTCAAACTGGTGGAAGGAGAAGGAGTAGACTGTTTCTGGTGATGGCGGTGGGAATTGGCTGACATTGTCTGGTACTGATGCTTACTCATGCTACTCCGCAACATTGGCAGCAGAGGACCGCTTGGGCTTGGAAGTGGCGGAGTAGGAGGAGGCAGAAGATTTCACAGTGGTTGGAAGCCCAGGACCTGTGTGGCCTTTTTTCTCCAAGTGACTCCTCCACATCAATTCATGTTTTAGATGTATGTGCCTGTTCATGTTCGTGATGGTTAAATTCTTTAGATTCTTTTCTCTACTGATGCGTTGACGGCAAACCCGACATATGACGTCAGTTTGCGAATCTGAGGCTTGATCGAAAAAGACCCAGGCTTTATAAGTCCTGGACCTATTCGACGGTGAAAACCTAGTAGCGGTGTTCCTGCTGCCACCACTGACTTATGCGACTGCCCGCTCCCTTTCTGAGGTCGGACCCGCACTGACACTACCCCATCATCCTCCTCACCACTGATGAGGTGCTCGCAAGCAACTGCTGCTGAAAAGACCCACGTTGGATCCCAATTCATTTAACACATCATCATCACAGGTACGTCCTCCTCCTGACAGGCTACATCAAGCTGCAGGTTAGAAGCCACAGGCACTGCAAGGCATTGCTGACCGCTTGGGATTTCTACCGACTGACCAGCTTCCTTCTCCTCCTCTGAGTGCATCAGCGATTGGGCATCAGAGCAGACTAAATCATCCTCTTTGGCCTCTTGATCTTTTGAAATGGCTTTGTGTTTACTTCAGGTTGGACTGATAATGACGATGATGATGATGACGTTTGTGGCCATGACTGAGAGCATGAGGAGGTAAAACCGCTCCATGCAGGTTGTGGCAACCACTGAAGAACAGATTGGTGACACTCTTCAGTACTGAGATTCACAGGGAGCCGACCAAGTAAGGACAGGCCTGACAGTCCTGCAACTGACAATGTGATCGCTTCTGTGTTGTCCGGAGCACTGGAAGGAGCACCTTGTCTCTTACCTCTAGCTCCACGTCCTGTGCCCCTCCTTGCTCACTGACCTCCTCTAGTTCGCTCCATGTTCAAAAAGATAAATATTAAAAAGGTCAAGATTTGTTCACAGTCTCTTATTGCAGAACTGTACTCCAAACACAACAAATTTTGGGCACGGAATAAAATTTTAAGCTAAAAACCAGTACATCAGAGCGATTGCTTTTCATAGCAGATTTCATAACAGTGTCTTGTGCTACAGCTTTCACCCCAAAACAAGATCAATAAACTTTAGGACACGGAATCAAATTTTCTGCAAAAAAACAGTATATCAGAGTGATTGCTTTTCACAGCAGATTTCGTAACAGTGTCTTGTACAACGGCTGTCACCCAAAAACAGGATCAATAAACTTTTGGACAATCAAAATAAAGATAGGAAAGATGCAGTCAGCAGCAATATAAAAATCCCTAACTACTACTGTCTAGGATTCCCTAATCCTGCTGTACCCCCAACCCTAGCTAATCTATCTAGCAGCTTTTCCTTTGTAAAATCGCTGGGAAATGGTGTGTCTGCCTGCTTTGAAAAAAGCACTGCAGAGAGCAATGTGTTCAGTTCAGTATGTAATTGTAATGGCGTTCACCAGGAAATACAGTAACATAGATAAAACAGGGTCATGTGATTTTAGCAGCCAGTGAGATTCCTACATCACGTCAAGGATGTTTACGGTACCATTTAATCACTCATTTCCCAGCATCCTCTGGGTTATGGCCCAGATAAATAAGCTCCCTGCAACAATAGACAAAATATTAAATAAGATTGTCTGATTTGCAAGGCTATGTGCTGTAAAATAAACCTCAGTGTAACAAAACAAAGATAGGGTAAAGGTCACTGCCTACTCAAAAGTATGTTAATTAAACTAAGCAATGGTATTGCAAATTATAAACAAAAGTGTGAAGTAATGATGATGTACTGAATATTATAACTTAGCCATGCCTCCAGATCAACCGCTATATAACTTGTATGCATTAACAATAATAAAGATTTTTGCTTCTGAAATCAACTTGATATCAGCTGCCAATCTTCCCCAACATACTGTATGTGTATTTTCCATACTGATACAAATTTGGAAACTGCACAGTGTGGACTAAGTTGTAGGTTTATAGCGATGACATGGGAAATTAGGGCATAGGTTGGTGCGGCTCATTGAACTGTTTATATATTCTAAGGATACACAAACTGATAAAAATCATGGCACAGCAGGAAGCCATCAGTTACCTAACCCACCACTTAGCCTTGTAGGCCACTGGCGGCTTTAGGACCGTGGCCTACAAGTCATGGTAGAGTCCTGACATAAGGTTAATCCAGTAATCCTGCTGTTCGTTGGGGGAAAAGGCAGCTGGGTAACTAGAGGGGGGCCTAAGTACGCAATGTTT